>VCJA01004684.1:40736-74232 GCA_024139275.1 Backusella macrospora
AATAGTCTTTTGTCGTGTTTGCACATCTCGTCAGCACCTTCATTTGGGCCACGGTATAAACAATGTTGCTTTGAATCTGGGACTCACTGATTTGAGCTTGAAGCTGTGAATTTGCGTTGGAACTCTCAAATGAATTGAGTGACATGATATAGAGTAGTAAGTAAATAAAATTTTAAAAAATAAGATTTAAAACAATGATAAATTAATAGAGAAATACATGAGAAAAAATAACCTCTTATATATAAGTGAGTCTTTTTACTAAGACTTGATTCAAGAAGCACTATTAATACATTTTTTTGGCAAGACTATTGTTCTTCTAAAAACAAAATTTGATGTGTACACCTTTGATTCAACCTTTTATTCAGCCTTCGACTGAGCCAGCCAAGAAAGACAGTTCGGACATGCAAAAATGTGCCGGAAAGCAGTACCTCATTTTTGTCCCAAATTAAAGTGAGGACACAAGTCCGGACACAGCCAAGTGAATTGCTGATACCTACTATACGTCTCTGGTGTGTGTAGCCTGGGGGGTTGATTTTTTTTTTAAAAAAAAACGTCCAATCAAAAACGATTCACAATTGATATCTATCAAGCCACCATTAACAGCATATGCTTTCTTCTTTTTTTATACTCCTTAACTTATAGAGTAGTAATGCCTACCCATTACGAAGTACTCCATGTTAGCGAAACTGCTTCATTTGATCTAATCAAACAACGTTTTCAACAGCTGATTTTGCAAGTAATGCCTCTCGATCTTTTTTATTTTTATACTTATACACCAACTCATAAATATATTTATATTACCATAGAGTCATCCTGATAAGCGTACAGAAGGTGGCGATGATCATCAAGCTCATCTTGTTCTAAAGGCTTGGGACGTTTTAAGGAATGTAGAAAGTCGTAGAAACTACGATATCGAGCTTGAAAGTAAGAGGGGGGGGGGAGTTTGACTATTATTATTGTTACTGTTGTCAAATAGTATCGACAAAACCTAATATGTGATACAAACTAGCAAAGAGAAACAAAAAAGACCTCGCCATTTCAGCCGAAGTAGACCTTGATGATATGGAATATAATGAAAAAGACAGCTCCTTTGTATACTTGTGTCGTTGTTCAGGTGATTACATAATCACTGAAGAGGATTTAGAAAATGGAATAGAAATTGTGGGATGCAACAATTGTTCACTTAGAATTCATGTATTATACGATGTCGTCGAAGAATAGAGAAATCTAACAGTAAAATGGCTATTTTTTTTTCGTTCTCAATGGAGTTGTATATACTATTCAATAGTATCTGAACTATTATCTGCTACTTTGTAAAAAAAAATGGCAGCTTCTAAATTAGATAATAGGAATTATAGAATAAGCAATAGGCATGAATGAAAAACGTTATTTTTCTCCTTAGATTTATGTTTATAATTTAGACGGACTCCTCATAAATATTTACTGCTTAATAATTGTAAAGAAAGATTTTGATGGATTTGAGTAAGCTCTTTCTATGAATCGATCCAGTGAAAATATTAAAGTATTAATCTTATTCAATACACAGCGTAATGGAGTTTTTAAAGTCACTTCAATGTGAAATGAAATGTACAACTTCATTTTTGTGTCTGTTTGTTTGTTTGTTTGTATAATAGACTACTTGAAATTCAGAATATTCTGGGGAGGGGGTTTTGACAGATTAAATTACAAATTCAAACAAAAGGGTGCTAGTTTTTGGACAGATAGAAAAGTTATACTCAAATATCTTACCTGTGAAGATCTTAAGCCATGGTGGAGGCACCCGCGTTTTCTATTGTGGTCATCTTTTTCTTTTGAGTTTTGTATATTTGCAGTCTTCCTTTTCCTGACCAAATTGATTCTGAAATCATCAACATATTCCGGGCAACGCTAACATCTTTCTTCCAAACTTTCTGGCACAATTTACAAATCAAGACAACGTTCCCCTTGAAATTTTGTGCGTACTAACCGTATTTAATCTGAGAGAAATAAAGAGGCTGTATGTTTTAGATGTATTGAATTCGTCAATTATTACAGCAATTAACTGATCTTCAAACTCGCGTCTTTTCAACAATAGATGTAATTTGCCAGCAACACTGCATCTTAACCCTTTCAGTTTTACAATATATTTCCCAAACATTCTATCTCTAAAAGCAATCAAAGGCATATTGATTTTGTATTTATTGAGCTTGGCTGGTTCCCACTTGTTTCTTCTAAATAAGAGTAAACAAACTTTGTAAACTAAAGTGAATCATGTCCTTACTCTGGTCGATCTGGCTTGTGATATTACGGGTTTTAGCAACAATAAAGTAATAAATGTATGAAATACAAATAAATAGGACTCTTATAACCTCATTGTTTATTAAGGAGAAAGAGAGAGAGCCCATTGTCAAAAGTAAGAAAAGAATTATAAAGGGAGTTTGAATGATATAAGTTACACAGTAATAGCAGTAATGGCAACATCGATATGGTTCATACCACATGGCTCACATATAGTCTTATTTTTCTTTCTTTTCTCATCTTTTTTTTTATTTCTCTTTGAACAGTTATACTTGGTGGCACCATGTGTCAAAATCTTTGCCATTTTATGTGGAGTTTTCTGTACTTTTTGATGTAAATAAAAGCGAACTTTAACTGCTTTTGCAGAATAAAATCTCAGTAGCTCATCGAGATTATTGAAGAAATATTCCATATAACTCTGGTAGACTTCGATCCTGGAAGTTTTATCAGATAGAATATTACTTTCGATCTGATCGCTTCCGGAGAGTGTTTTCTTGTCATTCAACTACTTGAAGTATATTGTGGAGCGTGTCATGTGATAGTATTCTTTTATTGTACACCTTCTTATTTGTTTGTCAGACTCCAATCCAATGGCCGCAGTAAACACAGATTTTCGTCCAGGATCAATAGAGATAGATAAAAATATGTTATTCATTTCAGAAACAGTGAAATCAGAAAGAAATAAATCAAAAATTTGAAGAGAATGACCATGGCCAAGCTGACATCTTTTATAAAATAAAAATTTCATAGAAAAACCATCACCTAATATCAAGTTGCCAAAAAGTACAGTATTGTTTTCATTTGGTGTCGATTGAGCCATGCTTTTTTTCAAATATATATATATAAAAGTTAGATAAAATATATCAATATTATTCCGTACCAATTACATGCTTGCTTTCTGTACCGAAGTTTCTCAATAGTAAAAAACATGAAAAAGCACTTCCAATTGACTTTGATATCCACTGATCAATGAAAGTTTAGCAAAGCAAGTCTTTCTTTCCTTGGTAAGCCAATCAAATACTGGATATTGGAGGTCTCCATCATAGATGAACTGGTAGCAGTATTTTCTTGAAATAGAACCAAGCAAGGATCTATATGTAGTATCCTATAAGTTATTGCCAACTAACCATGTAAAAAAAAGTATATTGTTTTAAGCTTACAGGTAGAAACAACTGAATCATATATATAATAGATCACAGAAGCTTTTGTTCAAAAGTTTCTACAATCACGTTGTTGTATTGAGTTGCGATATCTGTAAATAATTCTGAAAAAAAATTGGGTTGCATCAGAAAAAAGCTTGATATTGATTTTAACCTTCAGATGATTTTCTCTGTATTCGTCCCAAATACAAATAATATCAACAGGTATATTACCTTGGTTTGTTACACTTCGGCTGTTTACGAATTGACATACACTGTACCAGAAGTTCTTGTTAAAGATTCCAGAAGGTCAAGGTCTGGTTGTATTCAGTAAAGTATAATAATTCATAAACATATTCGCTCTGATTACAATCTGTCTAACGTAGGAATATTTAGTGATTATCGCTTGTTTCACTTGCTGAAAACTATTCCTGATAAATTGATCTAAAGGAACCTTTCTAGTGGAGGCTATGTAATTGTCGCCAATATTATTGAGAATCACTTGAGCTTTGGGTACTATGCTGAGAGGACACAGTGAAAACCTTGCAGAGGAGTGATAATTTTATTTGTGTTTGCTACGAAGAGTTTTTTCGGTTCCACTAGCCGTCTTTTGACTTTTTGGTAATTTTTTTTTATCCATTTTTGTTAAATCGTTTTGTTTTCTTTTACCCTTGCTTGAGCCAGCTATTTTTTAAAAGGAGAGTTTAGAGAATAAATTACAAGCCAACATATGTATTGGTTATACAATACTTGAATCAGCTGTAGAAGAAAATATAGTTTGTATTTATAATAACCTTTGGTATAATGGCTCCACTCGCTGCAATTAGCGCAAACAACTCCTATTATAAGTATGAGTGAGTATTCTGCACTTTTTGTAGTATACAAATATCATTACCAGTGCTTTCGTCAGTTGCTTCTCGACCTTTTCTTGATTCAAAGGTTTGTTATTTATTTTTTAGTACCACTATTTTATACATTATTATAGCACCCTAGGAAATTGGGCATATAAAGGGCACACAATGGGCACATTTGCACCAAAATACCAAGTATAGTTTTAATTATAAAAATCTATATCATCACAGGTGAGATGTCTGAAGATACTCCTCACAACTATCTAAAAACTAACATAATGCTATCTAGTTTATTTATTTTTTCGTCTAAAAAAGGAAAGCAAATAATCTGAATTTTGATTTTGATTCGTCCAGAAATAAAATTAAAATATCTGAATTTCGGTATCAACAAACGAGAATATTCCTTTTCTAAATATAGTTTAAAGCAAAAGGAACTTTGCTTAGTAACATGGCGCAATCTTTATATGCATATTTACTTTTTGTGATCAATATAATACTGCTTATTTCAAGAAATTGAGAAAAAAATTCAAATCATTGAGAAATAAAAAATAGTGAAGGAGAAAGAATGATAAAATTATTTAGAAAAACAAGGGGATTAAGAAAAAAGGGGAGCAATTGGTTGCATGTATAAACATAGTGAGTAAGAAAGTGTCACAATGAACGCAGGTATGATCAAATAAGATCAATGAAGTTATATTAGAATATAAGTAAATATTATAAAAGGTTGAGAAAGAAGCTAGCATATAAACGTTCAAAGTGGTCATCAAAGACAAACTTGGTATATGCTATCTCAGCCCAAATCCAAAGTGCAAAACAGTCTTTTTTTTACTTTTTTTTTTTACTTTTAATCATAATAAATCATGCATTTATGATTGAAGACCGTAATGAGGTGAGATTTGTGTGATTAAAAATCGAATTTCTGGAAAAAATACCGAATGATCCTCAAACTAGCTTAGTCTTTACTGATTTTTAATCGTTTTTCATTTCAAGGGTGTAAAAAAGCTATTTTTTTTTTAATTGAAGCCGTATGGGTGAATAGTTGAAGTATTCAATCACACTTTAAGAGTCTTATATTGACACATGTCTTTCTATACTGTAATATACTGTACTATACTATACTATACATAACGAGCTGTTTCATTTATTTTTCTTCTCTATTTTAAATTTCATGGTTCTCTTGTGTATTGTTTTCATTATTATTTATGTATTTTGCCCATTTATGCTGTTTTGAGCAAATCTATAAGTGTCAATTTAAATGATCTAAATAAAAAAAAAACTATCACAATTTCAAATCATTTTTATAATAGTAATCACAACGAGATTACCCATTAAACCTTTTTTCTTACTCCTGATGATTTTCTCATTAATTCAAGTGCTTTTTCTCATTTTCTTGAAAAATGTAGTATGAAAATCAAACGAAGTTATATTATGTCATATGGCCGTTCATGAGGATTATTCACAATCAGTCGGCTATAAATAACACAGAAAGCAACCAATAAAATGTCAAATTATTTACAACTTTTGGTTATTGACATTCAATTGGATCTCTCTGATTTTCATAATGACATTTTTTATTTACACAAAAATGATATTCATATATTGGACGTTGAGTTTATTTATAATAATGCATGTATTTATTTGTTTTAGCGTATTCACGTTACTTTAGATAATGCAATGAAGCAAATACTATAGACTGTATGTGTGAGAAATAAGAGCTATACATCTTAAAGGTTCTTGCTTTTATATGACGATGTACTTTGCAAAAAGATATATATATATAAAAGGGAGGTAATTTATATTTGAGTCTACTAACAACTGAGCAAGATTAAATGGCTGATTGGGAATCAAAATCTTCGTGGTGACTTGGGCTTCGTGACCTCTTGTCAGAATTAAGTAACTTGCGTTTGTTTAAAAATCTCTCCTATATGAAACAGTTAGAATTCGTGTAAATTTATCCCATAATATTGAATTTTCTCTCTAAGTATTCCTTACAATTGCAACTTCAGCTCCAAATTTACCAGCAAAGGTTTTTATAAAATCATAACTCTGATCTTCCCAAGTATCCAAATGCTCCATTACAACTGTTTTGATTTGTTTTTTAAGATCATCGATCGATTTTTTAGTTTTGATTTCTTGTTCCTGTCGAGAAAAAAAAAAGAGAAGGAAACAATGAGCCCAGTTATTTTCTCTCTCTTATCCAATTACTCTCTATATATCGTACCTTTAAGAAAGAGATATTCAACTCTTTAGCACTGACGCCTCTCTCTAAATTACGTCGAAGATAAGCGTCATAGTCACGTACAATACGAGTTATAAGGTCCGATGTTGATATACCACCTGTTCTTTGAGTAGGCAGAAATTTTCCTTGTGCTTTTACAAAACCATAAACATCACCTGACTCAGATGATTGATAGGGCTCTGCATCATGTGCGACATAATCGATATGGTATTTGTCGAGAAACTCTTGAGTGACAATCCATGGAGCATCTGGAACGACTTGATCTACCCATTTACAATGAAAAACCGATTCATATCGCTCAACGTCTGTCATTACCGTTTTTCCTTTACGCTTATGCGTCTCATAGTCACTACACACTTAAAATCGTCAAAAATAAATAAAAGCGATTTTCATTGTTATCACGATTTCTTCTTATCATTTACTTCTCTGTAACTCTCTCTCTTTTCATATAGTTTATTACTATCATTACCTCCTACAATTAAATATACTTCTGGGAATGCCTTTTTTGCCTGCTCGAGTGCTTTGGCATGTCCAAAATGAAACAAGTCGTAAATACCATCACAATAAATACGTACAGGTCTGTCAGTAGGTGGCTATTATTTTTAGGTTTATATCAGTTTTATATGTATGTTGCTCCCATTATATATCGTCTTAATAAAAATAAAATAAAAACATGCATGCTATGACTTGTCTACTTACATCATTTACTTTGAAATCATAGGCAGAAAAATCGAATTTATGCTCTGTTTCATTGAGTTCGCAAGAAATATTATCAGAAGTCTTATTCTTTTTTAACGGAGGGGGTGAAACACTAGAAGAAGGTGTAGGAAATACTTGAGCTTTTGGAAATAAACAAACTATTATTAGCTTATTTGGATAAATAAATAGCGGAACCTAAAAAAAAAGAGACCTACCCATTTCTTTTTTGATTATATAAGAATAAATAAATACAAATTCAGGCACAAAATAACAAAATCACAGCGTGAAAAGAAAAGAGTGGAAATAGAAGAAAAAAGAAAATGCGATTAAAATAGAAATGACTAGTTCGACGTCATACACATAGTTTGGCAGTACATTTTTTCACTTTTGATCATTTTTTTTTTTTTGCAGCATCACAAGTCTTGGGGGAAAGAGCGGATGTTTAACAATAAAATTTTAAGTACTTTTGTTTTATCAGATTTATATGGGTGTATATTTATTTTCTCAGAGAGATGAAGAAAAAAAAGTATATCAAACAATTACATGGAAATAATGCCAGACTCCATAATAAATAAATATAACATTGATGTAAAAATCAAATATTGTGATACCAGAGCTACTTGCTTTTATTTGGATAAATGTAGTACCATTACCACTTATAATGTTCTTTCCGCACACCCTTTTTTTCTTGTGTAGCTATTGTGTGTCCTGCTTTTATATTTCTCAAAAGATTTGAGAAGTTGGCAGCATTGATTATTAACAACCTTTAATAATTTCTTATGTATGCCTCATGTCTTGCTTTACACATTTTATTATACAAAACAATACATTAGTGATACTAGAGATTCGAATTTTTATACAGTCATTCGTATATTCAACCTGTAGTGAACAAATCAAATGATTTAAGCTCATCTAAGGATGGAAAGATGAAAAATATCTTTAAAACTTTTTCTCAATCTTTGGTTTTTTATCCTATCATCAATTTATTTATTTCGAGCACTCGGTTTTAATAACCATTTTGGATACATTTGATGATTGGCTATCTCTTGATACCGGTTTTTGTAACTGAATTGAATGTTCGAATTTTAGACAGTCGCTATTATTTATAAACTATAGAATAAGTATATCGTATGTGTTTATAGCACCTTAAGTTTTTTTTTAAAAAAACCTCCAACCCCAAATATTAGCTCATTTTTTAAGTCTTAGGTTATTTCAGCTAATATCGACTACGTTAGGACAAAATAGAAGCAAAAAGTGATTATACCGGCTCTACTAAATTTACTTACATTATGGACAAATCTTAAAAGAAAGCATATATTGAAAATACCATTAACCAATCATTTAGTATTACGTTACACCCCAAAAACTGGTTTAAAAACCCTTTGAACGCCTTTAATGGAGTATAAGATAGCATCTAGTAATGATATTTTTTAAAGCAATACCTCTTAATTATACATAAAAGTGATTTTATAGAAATATGTTTTACTTTTAAAAAGAAACAATTACCCAAAATAATTGTATCTATTTCCTCTTACACTGTTCTATATTATTTCGTTTGAACCAGAGTCTGGCTTGTACTGCCATTCATCTTCTTAAGCAAATTAATTTGTTGATTGATGTAATATCACATGCTTGAAAGAGAAGAGTTCCCGACTCAATGATAATTAAGGAATATATATTTTAGGTATATTTTTGAGGCTCGGAGAAGACTTGGACTTTAGCAACTTATGTCTAGATAACCAGAAAAAAATAAAGCCAACTGCTTATTTAAAACAATGTAGAAAGTCCAACCACATAGATATAAATAGAGTTATATATTTATCGTATGATAAAACATGCACATAGTCAAAGGAAGAGTGCAGTAACCAAGAAAACCAACTTGAACTCGGAGTCTTAAAAAGGAAATTGGAAAAGGCCTATTATTTTATATGTGGAATTGTTTCTCTTTTTATGTCTTTGTTCTTAAACAAAGGTTTATAGCAAACTCTATTTGTACTTTTTTAAATATTTATATTTAAAATTTTCTTTAATTAGACTAATAAAGATAATTTGTTTAGTATATTATATTTAGAGTCAGAGAGTATTCTAGATGACAACATATACTTGCCATACTAAAAACATACCTCTCAAAGAATATCATGCAATAACAATGTAAGATTATTATTTTCGCTTCCAGTTTGAGTATAAAGTATTATTATAAATATCTTGAAACAAATAATTCAGCATATGATTTTCAATGATTTATCATTTCGATATCTTCAACTGGTTATACAATTCTTTTTTTTCAGTCAGGAAAGATATGATGATCCAACCAATAAATCTCTTACTATTAGGTGCATTTTTACGTTTTATGATTATTTAATAACAAAAAAAAAAGTGTATCTGGTTCTATATCTATGAGAGGGGAAATTTTCTTCAAATCACATGAATATGCAGCTTCATTTTTCCTATAGAACATCTAAATACTAAAACGTGGACACATTGCATCAGTGATATATGCACGTTACATATATATATAAATGGTTTAGATAGCTATCTAATTTTATATCTGAAAAGGAATATATTTTATTTCTTTTTGACAATGTGATTCTTATTTTTAAAAAAAGAAATACGAAGTAAATAGCTATTTATTATATTATGTCTCTTGTAGCTGAATGGTCTCCCAAGATACGGTTCATATCCCGTGACATATACATCATTTAGAAGATGCAGATTTACATAATATGTTTCACGAGATCATTTTATAAAATATGAAATTGTCTTCAGTAGGTTTGAGCTGTACAATCATGCAAACCATACTTTTTAATTATTAGTAACAATTGTAAACCTATTTAGTTTTATATCTAAAATAAAATAATAAAAACAATAAGGAAATATAAAGAAAGCTTGTCTTAATGGCAAAATAGATATTTATTCTATTTTTTTTTGTATTTAAGTGAAGTATTTATGATTTTTAAAGAGCCAAAAAAAAATTCAGGCTCAAATTCAACAGGGTCTGAAATATAATTAGAAATAAAAAAAACTGATGTTCGGAATGGAGTAATCGCAACGCTGTAATGTTAAAAAAAGTCCTGTAGATATATATTTATTTAATTTTTAAGAGTTAATCTCCAATAACTCTATCGTCTTTTCTGTGAGAAGCCTTTTTTGACTTTGTGAATTGTTTAATTACTTCATAAGCTTCTTCAACGTTTTTACCCTGAGGCTTGGATAAACCGCCAGCACCTGTTGTAAAAACCTAAGATTTTTCTTGTGTCATCCAAAAATTTCGGAAGGTTTTTCCAAGGCCGCACACTCTGTGTGAGCTGTTCTCTTCACTGACTCACAGTGAAATTTTGGATTGAGGCTAAAGAGGTGACCAGACTTTTCAACAAGCTCACACAGAGCTGACTTCTGATTATTTAAACCGGGTTAAACAGAAAGAAGATGTTTAGTACAACAGCGAAAATCGGGTTTAGCTACCTTTTCATTACAGGAAGCTCGAAATGTTTTTCCTGGTCGGTATGAGTCACTTTCTGGCAAGATACCTCGTTTATGTAAGATTATTTACATACCCTTTCTTACTTTTACTTTTACTTCTGTGTTTATACTATGATCTTTTCGATTTAAAAGCTTAAGCTTTCTCGTCTCTTCTCTGCGAACATCTTGATCAAGGGGAATTCCGCCAAGAGGGAGAGACCTAATTTTATCATCTATTAAATGACCAATCTTATTACCACCAGGAAGGTAGTAGAAACTATGTCAGGTCCCAGGCTCTGCCATCAACAACTCTTTATGTTTCATCGTAAACTTACTGATCAAGCATGCATCTTCAGAATATGCATTGTGGTTGCTAGAATGGTCAAACAAGAATAGCGCTTGGCAGTTTTCATGTAACAGCTCGAAAATTTTGATGACTTGTTTGAGCTGGGAGAGCATATCTTTACTGGTCCAATATTCTTCTCTATTTTTACCACAACCATAATTTTCTTGAGCAATCAATTCGTTCCCATATTCATCCACTACCTTTATCGCGCCGTGGTATGGGCATAGGTATTTACCAACCATTAAAGAAAGTCCAAAACCCTTTTTCTCAGGACAGATTCATTTTGGTGGTACCAATTGCTTGTTTTGAAATCATTAGTATAAAAAGTGGACTCATCGTGTGTGACCATTACAACTCTGGGTCCACTTTTTATCTCTGGTCTAATTTCGTCAAAGGTAATTGGATCGTAGGTTATCATCCGCTTTTCAAGTTACACTATGTATCCTTCCCATTTCGTGCGATATTCAATAACATCGGCTCTTTCATGACCATCGTAATAGATATCCTTTTTATGTTCTTTGAAAAAAAAACCGTTTTGATGAAGAGAAGCGGAAAGTGTTGAAATGGATATTCTGCCTTTGATTCCAAGTATTTCGGGCACTAACTCATTGCTGACAAATTTTCCCAAATCAACTAAATTTCATTTTTGGTGATTAATTTTCAAAAACTACTCTATGACACATGCTCGATATGTCTCTTCATTCAAAAAGGTTTTTTTTTAGCATGAAAACCTTGCTTGCAAGTACTTATTTTTCCAGTGATCAAAAACTCACCCTTCCACTGTTGGATCGCTCTAGGGCGGTATTTTTCAGACGCGTCGCCTTTCCATACTTCTTCGGCTGCATTCTGAAGAGCATCGCCTACTGAAGCACCAGCCATTCTTTGCTCCATATACTCCAGTACAGCGGCATATTTGGCACTTTGGCACTTTTTCACCAAAAACAGTTCGTGATAGATTTTCTCTGACACAGTAGATACTATCTATATTAGAGCCCCCTTTTGTCAACAGATTATCCATTTTTTCTAATTCAAGTAATAACTCGATTGGTCGATGGTGATATTGTAGTTGAAAATTGGAAGAACCACGCCGACAATATGTGATCAACCTCATAAATGAGTGTATGAGATTTTTCTGAGTGAGAATATCTTTCTTTACTGTAATAAGAGCCATATATTGATTAATAATCTTGCTTAATTCATGATTCCTATTTTCTCTGCTTCTGGATAATATAGACGTACAGCATGTATTTGTTTCTTTATATTTAAGATTTTCATTTTTGTTATATTAATTCACCTGAAGTATATACATTGATTATAAAAAAAAATATGCCTTACTACAATTTTGATATGCTGAAATAGAGGATGAACTAAAAGTATCTATATTTTCTATCACATAAAGCAATGCCTCATAATTAATACAGTTCTTGGGATATTTATTTTTAGTCAGACGCTCTAGTTCGGTAGCAATCCATAAATCTGCATTTAAAATACATTTGTAGTGATATCTAGTAAGCCAATTTTGGTCTTGTAAGTAATACTATCTTTTTCCTTTGTAGACATTGTCAGCCTATGGACTGATTTTTTAATTTATAAGGTTTTTGTATCTAGTTTATATAAATACCAAGTCATTTATTATTGAATTTATATCATGTAGCTTTATGAATTCAATCGATTACAGTACCTACAATATTTATTTTTTTCAAAAAACTTTTTTTTGTTTATTTATGTATTTTGAATAACGGCTTTATCTACAAATAGCTTAACCTGGATAATAAATATCAACTATATTTGAGATGTGATGATATGCTATTATTTTTTATCTGTTGATATTCGTACAATGTTTCCACTCAACAACTCTTGTAATGATATATTACGTTATATCCTGGAATTTGGCTTCTTTTCACTTTTACTTATATTTTAATGTCTGTAGAATTATATTGCTTTTTTCAGCCACTAATGTTATTTGATTATCAAGCATTGATGATACATATTGGGAAAGATGGCGTGTCAAAACATAAAAAGTCTCTAAAAGAAATATATATATCTCATTAACATAATAGAATATTCTTCTTGATCGATTATTGCTATCAATATTACTGATATTTTTTCTTACTCGATGAAGCACAAATTTTCTTTTTTTTGTGGAAATGCACAGCCCACTTTTATGAGTTAATCTATTTCAAATCATTCGATTATTTACGTAACGTACATCTTATTTTTTTCACAAAATATATAACGAGTATCACTGTTTCGAATCACTAAATCCTATACGAACTATTTGATTCTTTTATATACCACTCATCAGTATCTAATAGCAGTTAGTGGTGTATATCTTTGTTTATGAAAAAGCGATAGATTGACCATTTAAATTCAAATTTTCACAAGACTTAATTAAGTAGAATATCGAAAAGTATTATAATATATGTTAATATATTTAATTACCAATGAATAAATGTATATATTCGGTAGCATTAATATACCCCCTCGTTATAAAAAATAAATGTTAAAATTAAATACAGTCTGAAGTATATCAGAGATAAAGTTTAATTTAATAACTATTTCAAGTTTAAAAAAAATCAAAATTCCTATGTACCTACTCAAACAACAATTAAGAAGTACAAGAATAAGAAATGATTACAAAATGACTTTTTGAGAGATTTATACAACCTTTGTAGATACATTTATCACCAAACCAAGGGATAGCTAGTCAATAAATAAACGATTGAAAGTTTAAAATAACATAGTTATATTTAGACTGTCAAGAAAACAAGTACGTTTCCTTAAATGACTGTTTAAAATAATAATTATATTTAAATAGTTTACTTATAAACTACTATGAGCATGTGATTGTAGCACAATGTTTTTTGAGGTTGAAGATATAAAATGATGTTATTCTAATCTTATTATATTCAACGTTATTTTATTTATTTATTTTTAATCCAATAAAGGGAAATAGAAAAAGTCAAAGTATTCTCCTATTTCCGATCACGGTTACAAAAAAGAAAAGAAAAGGGTTCAGTTGAAAAGGGAAAGAAGAATATCCCAAAAATAAAGCGATTTATTTATAGTGTCATAAGTCAAACGATATTTCCTGGATACGAATGACAATTACTAATTTGATATACTACTTAGAAATATATTGATTTTCGAAGTAAAACAACACTTAACTTGATAACGAACGTTATCTATTTAAAAAAAAAAATAACTTTGCTACTATTGAGAGAAAAATAAATAAAAAGGGAACACTTGAATGACGTTCTTAATGGGATGGTCAAGCCTCAAAATGCATCAATTATTACAAAACGCCTCTCCGTTAAAACGGATTTTCAATATAATCCAGCCAATAATTTGCATTAACTTTGATTGTATACTATATATCTCTTTAATTGTGATATATTATTTCTCCTTTTTTTTGTATATTTGCTACGAGATTTTATTTGTTAAAAAAACAAAAAGGAAACAGGAAGCAATTAATTGTTTAAAAGATAATTATTTTCTATTTAAATCAGAAAATATCATCAGTTTAATATAAAATCAAGGAAAAGTATTAAGCAAAAATATATTAATTGTGTTTTGTTTATTCAACTCCGAATAAAATAACTTTACATAATAAAGGTCGAGGGAAAAAAAAAAGAAGCATTGCCTAACTCTATTTGATTTTTTCCTTTCCATTTTAAGATGAATAAAGAAAATTATGAAATGATAACAATAAAAATACCTTCAAGGAGACTATATTGTATATATTGAATACTGGCGTCTTGACGGAAAGGAGAAATAAATATACATAAAAGGATAAATGACAGTTTTTGATTTTTGAAAAGTACTTTGATAATGCAGGGACAATTAAAAAATAAGTAAATAAAAAATTGTAAGTGGAGTAAGATAAAACTTATACAGTGTTTATATATATTTGTATATTATTTTAATGTTTTTGATGACTTTAACAACAATATTTATCTAAAATATGTATATATGTATATATGTATGTATATAAATGATAATAATAACTAGATGAAAACACACTACTTATAATAATATAACATTATGCCAGCATACTTTGACGTTTTAAGTTTGATTTTTGAGGTGACAGACGCATGGAAAGAGTCGGGTTTATTAACAGTGAAAGCCGTTTCTTTTTAACATCAGGTGTTGTAAGTGATGTGTTTCTGTTTGAAAAGTTACTTGATGGACCATGTGTTTTACTTAAAAACATTGTCCATTGTTCTTCTGTTTTACTCTTGTAATCTGTAGAATGAGAAAGAAGAGTTGTTGAAAAACTTGCCATCGGTCTCTGGTTTTGAACATAATTAGGTTTTGGCGACAAACTTGGTTGCAATATTTGAAATTTTAGTTTTTCGTCAATATAATCTTGACATGGTACTCGAGATAAAAACCTATCAAGGAATACAGAAGATGTTGTTTCTGGCATGATGGTTGATTGAGGTCTTGATCTCTCATTAGGAGACAGTGTAGGCGATTCAAGGATAGGTGGAATCGATAGTCGATTCTTTGTTCTTTTCTGCAAGTTTATTTCTTCAGGGATAGACTTGAGCTCTACATCGACTTTAGATGATCGTATGGACAATGAAGGTATTATATCTACCAGTTGTGGACTCTTACGCGGTTGGTTTCTAAGAATTCTTTTTGGTTGTATAGGGGCTTCGCCTTTACATGATCCAGCATGTAGTTTGTCATTTTTATTAATTTTTGATTGTTCTCTTGTGATTTTTTGATTTCTTGATTCTACAGGAGGCCTATTATTTTTGTTCAGCGAAAAGCGGTTTAATGAAGAAGTAAGCGAGAACCTATTTGTACTAGATTTTGACGGTACTGCTGATACCTTTTGTCTATGCTTTTCAGTGTTGTTTGTACTAGAGCTACTTGATGGCTTTAGACTATAATTTGTAGCTTTTTTTAAAAATGTACTAAGAGACGATTTCACAGTTACAGGTTCGTTAGGGCAGCTTCTAAAGCTATTTCTTTTGTTCTTTGATGATAGGGATGTAGTTAGAAATTCTGATAGACGAGAACGCGGAGGAGGTCTATAATCTAAAATAAAATCAATACATTTTTCATGATATTAAAACGTTTTTTTATGCACACCTTCCATCAAAGGTATAGGCATTCCCTTTGCTTTATTGTATTTTATCCAAGAAGATAATTGAGTACGTGATTCCATACATGTTTCGTATTTTCTTTCATAAGATGCAATGCGTTGTTTTACAGTCATTTCTGGTAAGAGAAAAAAAGATTCGTCTTGTATCTCAGCAGTTCTAGTGGATGCGGACCATGTATTTCTTGATACTCTTTGTCTCGAATGCTTATAATATGATCTTTTTAAAGAAGTGGGCATTTCATTTTTTCGTGAAAAAGTATTAGAGTTTAATTTAGTTGTATCAGATGAAACCATATTTAAAATAATAATAATAAATAAGCAATATAAAGATATAATCCAAGAAAGTTAATTCCTGAAAGAAAGTTTCATTCAGTGGTAAAAGAAGCTCATTTACTCTTATTATCTTGCAACTTTTTTTTTATAGTCTCCTGCAGTGAATTATCCCTTCAAATCCCTTGCCGAAATACTGCCTCTTTTTCTATCGCCCCTTACTACAAAATAACGATACCTGCATTAAGAAAGAAAGCATATAAAAAAAATAGAATACCTCCTTTCGATACACTTATTCATTTGATTTCAAGGGATATCAAATACAATTGTGTTATTCGAACACAAAATCTTTTAAATGTTAGCTATTACCATTGTACCGATATACTTTGATCCCTTTCCCCTAGGCAAATATTAACAAATTAAAGTAATAAGCGAATTTGTAATGGGAAAGGAAGTCAAAGATAAAAAGAAATAACAACAATAGTAATAATAATTCAATCTTACGAGCCAAATCCATTTGTATGCTTGAAAATAAAATCATGTGTTATGATATATATATTTCAGGCAGCTATATATTTTTCTTTGCAATAAGCAATAATCAGGGACAAAAGATATAATACTAAATAGTGTGTGATATCAAGCTACAGTTTTTTGGCCGTGCACTTTCTTAAAGAATACAATACTTCTGTTGACTTGAAAGTTATTAGTCTAATGATTCATGATTGATGGTTGTTTTGATCTAAAAATTATTTGTGTATCTATTAAATATAGATAACAAATATATCATTGATCTAAATAAACAATACTTTAATTTCATAACCTTTTAGATAAATTGTTTTTCTCTGGTGACACTCCCTTTCACATCATAAGTAAATAGCCTAACTCCCGAAGGCTGTGAAGAAGAACGGGGTATATTATATAAAGGAGAAAGTATAGAAGTCTAGCTAGATTTACATTTTTATTTTGCTGAATTTGGTCTATTAATAAAATTAAAAGGAGTCTTGTTAGAACTCTTGTCACTGACTTTTTCATGGCACTCACACGAACAAATACAATGATAAAAATGAAAGATGTAAGATATACAACTCCTATAAATATATATATATACATGAGGAGAACAATGTTTCCTCAATGTTTCCTTAATTAATGTTAATTTAATCTTTACCTAGCCATACCGTGGCTTGGTACACTTTTAAGTTCTCGAATTCTATGTTGTTTTATTAACTAATTTTGTTTTACATTAATAATAATAATAAAAAAAACTTGAATAACTATATTCTGAATTTTTATAAAAACTAAAAAGACATTGGGTAGTACTGAGAACAGTCCTTGTATAATTTCTTAGCATTCAGATTGATTGAAATTTAAAAACAAACCTATGGATGACGGACATCAAATTTAATAAAAGCAAATATGGGTAAGGTATTACTGATAAAACGTGATGAAATTGAATTATTAATATAGAAAAAGAAGAATATGATGATTAAGAAAAACGAATGAATAAGTTAAGTTATTATGATAAATATTTTTAAATTAAGTTAGTGAAGAAGACTATCAAACTTCACGTTTTTTTCAACTTAATCGGATACTCGTATTCACTTATTGACTTTAAAAGCTTATATATTAAACATTTTTGTTTTTCATTTCTCTTTTAGGTCGTTTACAGGTTAGATAACAAGCCTCATATCGTGGATTGATTGATACTTTTTATGTTAAATTAAAAAGGAAACAAAATTCAATAAAATATACACACGTTTTTTCTTGGTTTTTTTTTTTGCCACAATGAAAAGGGTTTACGATCGGTTCAATACTAGTGTCATTATATTAAAAGGTTTTTTAGGCTACAAATCCCTTCGGCATCAATTTAGACTTTGGAAATTCATTTAACCCCTTGCAAATAAAAAGATTATTATTTTTGAGCTATGACATTTACTTATTCTTTTTGAATCCTTGAACCCTTTACTTTATACAATCTATCTCTCCTTTTTTTTCATATACATATATTTTTATATGTACGCTTTATTTAATCACAGATAAAATGCGAATAGAATTAGAAATTAGTTTATATATGAAGAATATCCTGAATAAAAGCGTAATTTACATTATTTCTATCACTCTATTTGTAGAATATTTAGTACAAAGTAAACTCGTGAATTAGTTATGTTAGGTATAAGTTTTTTCGATCGACAATAAAGCAACGTGGTGTTTTCAAGTTAATTGAATTGAGTACATACAAACAATGCGAACATAAGGAGTTCGGTTATGGGGAGAGAGTAAATCTATATTAGGCTTTAAAATTGATTTAGTGAGTTAATCATTATTATTATTCTTCTTCTTCTTTATATTAAAATGTTTATATAAATTGAATTGCCTTTTTTTAACAACAATACTCTATCGTTTCTATTTGATTACTTTTAAAAGGTTCCGTATTATTTCCTTTTTAGATTAATTCATAGTCCACAGTTTATTTATTTATTGAATATTATTGCAAATAAAAACTTCTTTTATATAACATTAAGATTAATCAAACATCAATTATACTCTAATGGATACTTTTTACTACATGTATATATGCCACGAAAATCATAAGTATCTTTTGATGAAGTTTATTAAAAAAATGATACTGCAGAAATAATAATAATAATAATATAAGTATACGTACATAGAAGTTATCCTAATGTGGTGATAGTATACATTGTTTTCAACAATAAAGCTTTCCAAATAATAAGAAACATAAGTTTGAATTTTATGACATGATATTTTACTACTTGCTTTTAAAAACACAGAAAAAAAATAAAATTAAAAAAGAAAAATATAAATATAAATAAAATTATGAGGTTGTATATCCTCTTTTGAACACCAATATTAAGAATAGTTTCAGATAGACATATAATTTATTCACTTTTCTTTCTACTATTATATTTATAAACTTACAACTAATACTATTTTGTTCCTGAATTGTTTAACTTTATTTTACTTGGTGTCTCTTGGTACTTTTGCTCTTATTTATACTTTATATCATTTTTGCTGTTAGTCAAATAAAGTATAAAGTGATAGTTTGAAGGCGGCCAATAAAGAAGTATGAAACCAAAGAGTTAGAGGCTGAACAATGTGAAATTCAGGAAATAAATTTAAATAGCTTACAATAATTGACTTATGCAGAATATTTATTCTTTAAACTCTGGCAGAGATTAATAACAAAGTTATGATAATCGTAACAGTTCCAGATCAATATCAAAATAATATATTTAGTTAAACTTAACAGAACATACTCATAAAGGTGCACAATTGCTGTAAACAATTTTTATTGTTTTTTTTTAAAAAAAAAAAAATGTGCTCATTTAAAATGTTGTCAAATCTTGATATATTACCCTCTCTTGTCGTATGAACCATATAAATACTTGTTACTATTATTATCGAGTTATAGTGTAACTTATATTATCCAAACTCCTTTTATAATTATTTTCTTACTTTTGACTTTAATAAACAACGAGGCAATAAGAGTCCCATTTATTTGTATTCCATGCATTTATTTATTTTATTGTTGCTGAAACCCGTACTTATCACATCTCTCTCTGTCTCTTTCTTTTTTTCTTTCTTTTTTTATTTGAAGATATCTCCTATATTTCCTATACATGACTCCTAGAAAAATAACCTGAACAAAAAGTTATATTAAGTCATGCTATAATTATTTGTTTGAATGCCACTTATGGAATCTTCGAAAGATCCAAGGACATCCTATACTCCATAGTTATCCGTAATGATTTATGTCTACAGAGGCCAATCAAGGTCTTGAAGTATCTTCATCTTTGTTTCAAGAGTAATGATATTTCTAAAATCGAGATGTATGATAGACCTCTTCTCTTTTTAATGGAAGCTCACTTTAAATAATAAACACTTCTTTCTACTTCCAAAATCCCCACTGTTGTTCACTTATTAAAAATTAAAACTGAAACTCAAATAATTCATACTCTACTGCAAGAAAAGTAAAATCTGTAAAGTTCATGACCACTAGATCTCTTCGAACAAAGTACATTACAGTTCAGCGGCTTTTCTATCTAATTTCTAAACCATCTCAAAGTCCATTAAACATACCACGAAATAGATACGTTCGAAAATTTATCCCTTAAGTCTATCAACAACGCACAACAGTCGTATTTTATACCATATGAAACAAGCTTTTTTTTTTTCAAGATGTTTATTTAGTGTATATCCATATAGCTTCTAACAAATAGTTCAGTAATTCAATGTCAATATAAATTATTGGATTGGCGAAATGTAAGAAGCCATTCTACTTGCTAGGTATTTTAATATAAAAAGTATAGTCATACAATACGAAAAGGAAGAGTTCTACAACTTACCAATTTGCATCCGCGTCGAAGTGTCACGAGATGCCCTCTTTAGCTCTTTTTCTTATTCCTGATGGTCTTCTCAATAATATGAATTTTTTTCTCTTTTTCTTGAAAAACATAATATCTGAAGTCTTTGTATTCCAGTGTGTGTTTTTATTTAACCCAGCAACAGCTTCGTTCCTATATTCACCGATAGCCAGTTTATCAACGGTTAAATAAACTGCCGGTATTTTGTGATAGTTAATTGTGATTTGTCATTCAACCGCGTTGTATTTCATGTAAATCACGAAAAACAAAGATCAAGAATACAGACAAGAGAAAAAAAAAAGGTTTATTAAACACACAATTTCTATTTTTTTTCTTTCTCTCTTATTTATCAGTGTGTATATATTTTAAAAACAGACAATATCCTATAGATGACACTCATGCAAACTTTAAGTGCTCCTAAACATTTTCATCTTTTTATTTGTTCAATAGTTGTAGTATTTATGCAGTCCAAGACTTGGCGATCAACTCAGTTAGTCCAATATCATTTGTGTTGAATTGATAACATCCAACAAGAACACCAGCAGTGGTAGCATATAAAGTAGCAACCATCAACTTGTTCAAAATGGGAGCCTTACGAGGGTTGAAGTAATCTAAATTTTAAACAACAAATGATAAAAATTAGAAGAGCGACACTTTTACCCCGCATTTTTTAAGATAACTGATAATTTACCTGTAATGCAGGCATCCCAACCTGTTAGTCGTGTGTGAAAAAAAGAATACGTGTTACATAATTGGTATTAATTTATTGTCTTGGTTGTCATGTACTGAAAAAAAAAGGTACTTTACCGATGTGAAGATGAACAGGAAGAACAACACCCAAAAGCACATCAGTAACGGGGTTAGCGCCAAGAGTCAATTGTGCGGCAACCAAAGGAACCATGGTGAGAGATGCGGCGCGCTCAAGATCCCAATGGTAAGAACCATGAAGACGATCGGGCTTGGGAGCAGCAAGAGAACCAGATTGAGCAGCAGCGGCTTTAATTAGATGAGAAATGTTATTAAGTTTCGCTTGAATCTAAAAAAAAAGGGGAAAGGCGAATAAAAGTTTCATTTTACTTACAAGAATGGATCTTGACAAGACCCATAGGCTGCTGACGGACCAAAAGACGACCAGTTGAGCGAATAGCGGGTGTTGAGATGAGACGAAGAGCCATAGTGAAGGGCAAGAGTGGGGAAGTTATAATTGAAGTAAAGAAGTGAGAAATTCACCCATGATAAAAAAATGAAGCAGTTTTTGATGATGACGCAGTATACTCCGCTAGATTTTTTTTTTACGATGGTTGGACGGACTCTGGAACTTTATTTGCGAGGTAAACTACACGCAAGTGATTCTTAAATAAAAGCGCTTTGATCTTGTCTTTTTCAAAAGACTTTGTTTTTTATCTTTTCATTCTCTGACCTTCTTGTTTCAAATGTCTAATATACTGGAGCTGTCAGAAGAAGTATTATATATATTTACGGGCTTTTTCCCTCCCTCTACCAATAAACTAAAGTCTTTTCCCTGCTTAAAAATTCCATCTATTAATATTTTCGTAATAGTGCATTTTGATCCCCATTATCATAAGACTCAAGCTTGATCATATATTTATATACATTGAGTAGGTTTTTGTCTTTGTCTTTATGTTTCTTTATTTACAAATAGTGTTTATACTCTATTGCTGTACTGGATTAATCAAGTTACTCATCCGTATGCTCTGATGGTATACAGGTTTCCTTGAAGTTGTATGTAGAGTAATCACATAATTCAATCATAACATTTGAATGTAGTTCTTATATCTTGAAGTGGTATATTAGAGAACTAATGAAAGCGACTAGTGTCTTTTTATTATTATTTGTATAATTATTATTCTTCTAGTAAAGTTTTTCATGTGAAGCAATGTTTTGGATGATTTTTTTAACAACAGGTATAGAAACGAATTGCCCCAGTAAAAGTGCTGCCACAATAGCAAGTACAATTTTGTACACGTTATAAAAAAGAAATCCTAGATATAGTGTTTCCAAGACTAATAATACAAAAGATGCTTAATAACTAAGTACTATTATTTTTTAGTTACTTACCAATATTATACGTGACTGGTTGGTTTTCCATTCCATTTATTTGAGATACGCCAGTGTATTTTCCCTGAATGCTTACTAGACTAGCCACAGTGTTTGTTTCCTTATTTATACAACTCTCTAAAAGTGTCATGTTGAAATCGGTTGGCATCTATAAATGAATTAAATTTAGACATTTCAATATTCATACGCCAGATGAGATATAATACTTTACAATTGCAGGATAAGAGACGCGAAGCTCATAACTCGAATCAATGCTTAATTTTTCCAAGTAATATAAATGTGTTGTGATGGAATCTGCCACTAAATCATTCTGTAATTCACTGTAAGGAGGGGAAAGTTGAAACACATTGGATCTACTTGAACATAATTTGTCTGTTTTCTTTGCTGTAAATATCAGCTTTTCAGTGTTGGCTAATACCAGGTGAAAAAAAAAACTTGAGCAGAATAATAACTGAAGAAGTAGCATTACTGTAATAATTGTTGGATTCGCGACGCTGTTCAAATCAAATTTGAGCAAAACGGTAAAATATTTTTGCGAGTATCCAATCAAACAGTTGTTTTTTTTGTATACTGTATTTTTCAAGAAAATGAGAAAGTATTTCAAATTAATGAGAAGATCATCAGGAGTAAGAAAAATAAACGAAACAGCTCGCTATGTATAGTATAGTATAGTATATAATAGAAATACATGTGTCAAAATAAGACTCTTAAAGTGTGATTAAACACTTCAACTATTCACCCATATCTTGAATTGAAAAAAAAGTTAACCTTTTACACCCTTGAAATGAAAAACGATTATAAAATCGGTAAAGACTAAGCAAACAGTATTAGACTCTTTATTTATGAAATAAAAAAGACAAAATTGAAAACATATTAAGCAAAGTATCAATTAAGAAATCAAACAAAATCACCCCTCGTTAGACTCTGCTCCATTTCTTGCTCTAGAACTACTTGAAGTGGAAGGAGGAACCTGATTTCTTGGATTGGAAAAAGATGAGGCAATAGCGGTATTTCCCGCTGCATTCCCAGCTTGGGGTTGCATAACACGCTCTTGATCTGAGTTGGACGATAGACCAAGTGCCTCAGTAGATGCCTCGCCGGAGGTAGAGCTAGATGGACCCTTGTCCTCGTTATCCTGTGAAGTGTCTTCGGTGTTTTCAGTTTTTAACACTGTTGTATTGTAGCTTTTACAATAGCAGCATTTGTGATAAAAGAAGTGATATTTTGCAGGCGATTTCTTTTCACAGTCGTTACAAAAAATATGTGAAACGTATTTTTCATATTCTGGGGGCATGGGTTGTCTTTCCAAATCCTTATCTAAGCGATTGAAATACTCTGACATATTACCTAGCGACTTGAGACAAGTAGGACATTGATATGATGTTTGAATATATTCTTTATAACAATCCATATGAATACTATGTCCACATGGCTGCATAAAAAAAACAGGGTGATGATTAATTCAAGTATATACGTATATAAACATTATCCGTATTTACCATAAATACTACAGGAGTAACACTTGTAAACATGTATTCTCCACAAATAGGACAATCACTTTCCAAATTTCTTTCAATACATTTGTGATCTTTCATAGTAATAGACAAACATATATTACACTTTTTACAATGGAAAAAGTCCTCTCCCAAGCCTTTACCCTTACGGCAAATACCACAATCATCGCAATGATAAATACTCTTATTTGCATCATTATCCCATATTTTACACTTGTTACAGTAGTAACAAGCCATTTGTACTCCACATCCTGTGCAATTCTGACCAGCTGGCTGTAATTTTAAGCATTCCATGCACAACATATTTTTGGTGTCATGTCTATTTTTTTATAGATATAAATACACAGCTTTAAAGGGTAACAAATATCACGTCTTACCTTACAATCGCATGATCCTCTGCATCATCATGGCAAAAACGACAAGGAATGATCTTTCCGCAGCAATTAGCCTGCAATTTACATTTACGCTGGTAATGTTTACAGCCAAGAACACCCTCTTTTTCATTCTTTTTGTTTTGTTTTGTTTTGTTTTGCTAGATTAGAATAACGCGCAAAATATAAGTATTATAAAATGGATGTCATTACATAAAAAGATTTGCTGTATCCACTTTCTTTTCCCTCTTCGCTAGTATTTCCATTTGAATGAGATACAGTTGTGCCGTGTGACATCAAATACTATAAAGTACAAATAAGTCAGATCTGTTTTGAATTCTCATCGATCAACTTACTTGAATCTGTCTTGCTTTGTCTTTGGAACTCAAGTCTTTATTTAACTGGATCTCCTTGATCTTTTTTCGAAGTTCAACTTCGTCGATTTTTACTTTTTTTTCAGCTTCTTTTGAGCTTGTTTCTGGTACAGCGGTGGTACTTTGTTGCTCTTCAGCATCCTGCCAATCTTCTTCGTCTTCATGAACATTGATTTCATTGTCGTAATCAATGTCACTGTCTGAGGGATTATTATCTTGGTTAGATTGACTCATGTGATTAGATATACGAAAAGAAAAAAGAGAAATCAATCGCTTTTAATTCTCCTTTCTCTTCTCACCCCCTCCTTTCTGCACCTATTCGTGACAGCTTCAATTTGAACTAATTTTCTTTATTTCCATTTGAAGAATGTACGGACCAATGATTTTCACCCATGGAGAAGTTCGATTTGCAATAGCGATAAGAGTAATACTGAGAGGGTATTCAATCAACTTGTTTACGAATATATGGAATACTTGCAATACATGTACTATCTATATGCTGTATAATACTAATAATATAAAAAAAAGCTGACTCGGGATTGTAGGAAAACAAAACTAGCGCATAAAGTTTCTGGTCTTTTTTTTTTCTTCTTCAGATATATAGGACTTATTCTTTAAGTAGAAATGCGTATATTGATGAAATTAAATGCTATTCTGAGGACACTAGCGCGGTTATAATTGAACAAAACTAGCGTAACCAAATGTAAGACAATAGTTTTATAGACTGTATAGTTGTGAATGTGTTTTTAATTATGTGATGTTATTTTATTTGGCCATCAGTGAATATTTAGTGATTTTCTTCTTAAGTTGGATGAGAGTTGGTAGCTTGATATCTCTTATTTTTGGACTTATTTCTTCCATTTATATGCTGAGAGTACTATTAAAATCATAAAGTATAGTCCATCCTTCTTGTTTTATAATAAATAATTATTGAAATAGTCAACTTGAAGATAAAGTTTATTTTGTATCATAGCTGTCACTGTATGATTATTATATTCTTTTATTTTCAGAATACCTATATGCTGCAATACAACACAGCGTATGGATTTCTGGATAATAGTTGGATCCTACAATCAAATGTAACTAATATACTACAAAATTGTCTTAAAGTGATAATCATCTAATCCACTTTTAGCTACGGTGAAAACCGACCATGAAATATATTTTTTTAAAAAAAAAAACTAGAAATTTTAAGTTGACCACAGAGTCAGAAGCAGACAATACAAAACAATATTTATATTCACAAATGAGGCACAAAGTTAGAATAGTTAAGGCTATTCTATAAACAAGGTAGCTTGATGTGAAATACAAAAAATGTAGCAATATTATTTCTTTTTAAGGATCAAAATAATAAACATAAAATATAATTAAGATGTAAAGTAATTACAAGCTAAAGCTTTATTGATTAACATCATTACAGTTATCTTATCTATATATAAACTGAAATAAAATAAAGAGAAAATGATAAATAGGAACTGATAGAAAGAAGATAAGATAGAACGGACTAAATGAACTCTAGTTATTGGAAAAAAATGCTTAAGACTGACCCTAACAGCAAAGATAAAAAAAAAGGTCAAATTTTCACTTTTTTCGACTCTATTGGGAGATAAAAATGAAATCTCCTTGCTTGGTACGGTACAAAATGACTATTGTTCGTTGACGTTTTTTTAAAAATAGATATATCAAATGCATAGAAAAATACAAAAAAATAGAAAAGAAGAGAAGATCTCAGAATGAAACAAAATATATACTGATGATACACTTATTTCAATAAACTTTTATTCATAAGTCATATAGTAAATTTGTATATTGTTAATAAACTTATAGGATGGATATCTGAGATATATTATATATTATATTAGACTTCTAAACTTTCAGTTAGGGGTATCTCAATTGGTCCTTATGAAAACACCAAAATTCAGATTTAAACTTCTGTCATGCGGTACAATAAGCAATTGAATCTTACCATATGTTAAATTTCAAGATAACCAAGTGAACAATAGCTCTCCCTTTGCCAAAGCTTTAACTCACCCAGAGCATATTCCAGAACCCAGTCTTTGTCAATGTGCAAAATAGTCTTTTTTTGTTTTTTGTTTCTAATCGTAGTAAATAATGTTTTTATAATTGAAGACTGTACTGTAATAAGCATTGTATGACTAAGAACCAAATTCCTAGCATAATTACCAGAGAGTATTCAAACTAACGAAGTTGTTACTGATTTTTTATACTCGCTTTTCATTTCAAAGGTGTGAAAGACTAAAGTATTTTGGTTGAAACCGTATGAGTGAATAATCGAAGTATTTCATCATATTTTAAGAGTCTTACTTTGATATATTGATTGTTATGCTATATGCGACGAGTTAGTTCGTCTATTTTTCTTCTCAATGATAAATTTCATAGCGTTCTTGTGTGTCTTGCAGGTTTATGCTATTTTGAGCAATCTATAAGTATCAATTCAAATGTTTTGAATAAAAAACTACCTTTAAAAAGATAAAATAAAAATAAAAATAAAAATAAATATACACTTTATTATAATAAATGAGAATGTTTTCATTTCTTTCTTAATTTCTACTTTGCTATAGATACTTATGTCGTTCTTTATAATACAAAATATACAGGAAAGCGATAAATTGTTTCTTGAGCGAACGTCGGAGCAGCTGCACATTCCGATAAAAATATACCGTATCAATAGGACACACCAATATGGTTTGGAAGCCTCTTATTATTGTCTTGAGAATTTTTGTGATAATAGGAAATCATAAAAAAAAAAGAAGTAACCAATTCAAAATTTTCTTAATTTATTATCAATCCACTAGAACAAGGAGATACAGTAGCTTTTTATGTTTTTCATTTTTTTTTTTAAAAAAAAAAAAGCGCTACTACTTTTTGTTAATCATGATCCGGAAGTTAAATTTAATGTAGAACAGAATGAATTAAACAACTTTAAAACTCTCTTTTGGTAAGATTTCACCATCATCAAGGATATACAGTTAAAATATATGGTTGCACATATATCAAAATCGGAAAAGGGATTTGAAATAAAGTCACACACTTTAAATGATTATCTCGTTTATTCTGTTCTTTCTTTCTTTCTTTCTTTCTTTCTTCCTTTTGTTTTTCTTCCTTTTTCGAATTGTTGACCTTTCTAAAAAGATATACAATCTAGTTTTTATTATTTCAACCTTGATCTATTTCTAAAATGAATGCTGTACCTATAATATCAATAGAAAAAGCGAATCCAGTACCAAGTACAGGTCAAAGAGCGTTCTCTTTTAGTAACTTAGTGCAACGTACAAAAAGAAGAGCCTACTCGGTATCATCCGCCTATCCTTCTCAATTACAACCCTCTATTTCCTTGCCAAACTTCAATGAGAATCCAAATACTTTACCTATTCAAAAGATAGGCCCCGAGACCTTGACAATCGCACAACGACGTAATTCTATTGCAGCAACTCAACGAAGATATGAAGATTTTGAACAAAAGATGGAGGAGGCACCTTTGTTTGTGTTAGTTTCAACTTATTTGAACTACTTTATCTTGATTTTATTTGGTCATTTGAGAGATATAATGGGAAAAATGTTTAAACGTAAAGAATACGCCCATCTTCGAAAAAATAATGTAGTGTGAATATATTTATATATTGAATAGACCTATTATAGTTATAACTAACCGTATACGTTTCAGGGATATGCTCCTTTAGTTTCCGATTTCGATTCGTTTTACACTAGACGCATGTACATGAGAGTTCGGTAATATAAAAACTAAACTATAATATATGAAATGGATTGTTAATATATGCTAACAAAAATAGGGCCTACTTTTTAGTGATTGTTGGAATAGACCAATTACAGGTGTACCAGGCAGAATAATTTCTGTTCTGGAAAGAGTCACAAAAGATTTCAACATCACATACAAGTAAAGTTATCTTTTTTCATTTTCATTTTATTTTGTATTTTTCAATATCATATACTTATATAAGTAATGGGATTAATAATAGATTAACTGGAAGAAAGCTCGAATCGATTAATTTTTCTTCGTATAATTATCTTGGATTTGCTCAAAATAAGGGGCCTTGTGCAGATCAGGTGGAGGTTTGTACACAAGAGTACGGAATAAGTAGCGCTAGTACACGCTTGGAAGCTGGTAGTATGGAAATGCATAGATATTTGGAACAAAAAGTAGCAAGATTTGTAGGTAAAGATGATGCCATTGTAGTGTCTATGGGATTTGCTACCAATTCAACAACAATTCCATCACTGGTGAGCAAGGTGAGCCATTAATACATGGAGTAAACATAGGTTACACGAACTAACATGGTAATCATTTAAGGGCTGCCTTGTTATTAGCGATGAACTAAATCATAGTTCGATTGTTTTTGGTGTCAGACTTTCAGGTGCATCGGTACGAGTATTTAAGCATAATAATATGGGTGATCTAAGACGACTTTTACGAGAAGTGATATCTCAAGGTCAACCTCGAACACATAGAGTATGGAAAAAAATTGTTGTTATTGTAGAAGGTTTATACTCTATGGAAGGTTCTGTTGTCAATTTACCAGAGTTAATCAATTTAAAGCGGGAGTTCAAGGTATTAAAACTAAATGGCAATTGTTATTACTATTATTATTTTTATTATTCAGAACTACAAGTCACTGACATCATCAAAAGTTTTATCTTTATGTTGACGAAGCACATTCTATTGGTGCATTAGGAGAGAATGGTAGAGGTGTATGTGATTTTTATGGAATTGATTCAAAGCATGTTGATATTTTAATGGGAACATTTACAAAATCATTTGGTGCTGCTGGTAAATAGAATATTTGTTGCAATAATACATGATGAAATGACATTTAAACTTTAATTTCTTAACATTCTTTTTTAATTTCTCAATAATCCAATTCTGCTAAAAGGTGGCTATATTGCTGGTAATAAGGTAGTGTATGAATATTTACAAATCGGTTATCGTTTAATTTTTTTTTTTAACACTTCTTTTCTTCTTTTATCAAAGGATGTAATTGACCATTTACGTGTAAGTAACCATTCGTTTATCTATGCTGAAAGCATGTCTCCAATCGTGACACAACAAATTATTGCGAGCATGGGTATAATTATGTAAGCATATACTGTAGTTGATAAAAGCAAATATCGTTGTAATGCTTTGTTTCTATTATTAGGGGAGAAGATGGTACAGACAATGGTGTGAAACGTATTCACAACTTAGCAGAGAATTCACGCTTTTTTTCAAACGAGTTAAGAAAGCTAGGATTTATTGTTTATGGAGATGAAGGAAGTCCTGTTATTCCTCTCTTACTCTTTAACCCAGGAAAAGTCACGTAAGTATTTTATAAAATATTTATTATTTCTTTATCTTATATTAATATCATCTATGTAGGGCTTTTTCAAGAGAATTACTAGACCGCGGTATTGCTGTTGTTGTTGTGGGATATCCTGCTACACCTATTATCAGTTCAAGAGCTCGTTTTTGTATTTCTTCTTCTCATACTCGTGAAGATTTAGTAAAAGCTATCAAGTGCATTGACGAAGTGGGAGATTTATTAATGGTTAAATTCAACAAGAATAAAAAGAAATCCAGCTTGGTGAATCCTTGAAATTTTAATTTGTTTTTAGATGTATTTTCCTTTTTTGTCATTTCCCCCTTCCTTGTAATACTAATGTCAGTTCACTCCTGAAGAAAAAGCACACTTACACACCAAACCTTTTTTATTTTATTTTATAAAAATTACAGTTATTTATTTGTTTCAATGTTTTTCTTACAATAGATTATAAGTACGAAATGTGAAAGGGAGAATAATGGGTTATAATTTATCTGAGATGGCAACCATAAGGATGGTCATTAAGGACGTTAAGAGCGATCAATACAATATCAATAGTCCACCAAATACCACCAAGACCAGCAGTGACGAGCTTAATAATACCTAAGAAGATATATCCGAGATAGAAACGATCGATACCTAGAAGAAAAAAGGGTTAAAATTAGACGAAAAAAAAGAAAAAAAAATCCCTCACACGAAAATTTAAAATAACTTACCAAAAGGTCCAAGGAAAATGGAAAGCATAAGAGCAACAAACCAGCTACGTTCTGATACACACATATCTTCCAACAAAGCATCACCTTCTTCGGGTAACTTGGGGGAAGCATCGTGATTATGCTTAAGAGCAAAATGGAAAGACAAGGTTAAAACAGCTGTGACAGCGATGACAATAATCCAAGAGGCAAGGACACGATGACCGTGGAGGTGGAGAACACGCTTGACCTTTTGTAAGCAGGTTTCATTCTCAACAATGTTTCTTGAAACCAAAGGGGTTTCTTCGTCGTGTGTATTTACAGTACCGTATTCGGCAGACATTTTTTTTTTTAAAATAAATAAGATAAAGCAGAAAAAGAATAAAAAAGAATTCGTGAAAACACTTGATATTTAAGCTTTCGGCTGGAATAATAGACTGGGTATGTACAACATCGCACAGAAAAATCTTTTAGACTCCTTTGTTTTCGATTTTTCCATATTACGACATGAAAGCAGGTACAGGTACATTAATTCCGGTTTGCTTTTCGTAATGATAATAGTATTTATCGTGTGATTACGTTTCATCATGATGTTTTTCATTTTTTATTGGTATTTATATCCCATGCCATGTTGAAAAAAGTGACTATGGACCGAATGCTTTGAGTTCAACGCTGTTTATTTCAATATTAGTGCCATTCCGTTGCCCTTACTTGGCTTCATCCAGCGGACTTCCATAAGGAATGATCTTCCCGTAAAACCGACATATGTAAAGGAAAGGGATCACTGTTACTTATAGTAATTATCCTTACTGTTGAGCACTATATACCATGATTCATTTTTATATTATTATTTTAAGCACTGTGGGTTGTAATAAACTGTTAAATGAAAAATTATAAATAATAGCTAAAAATAAATCACTCTTGTTACCTTTTTTTTTCTTAGCTGTTTCACTAACAAGATTATTATATCACTGCACGTCTCAACTTAAGCGAATATATTCATCTTATTTTTACAAAATAAATTAAGTTTTTACTTGAATATATTATATTGTTCATGTTGAAAAAAAAAAGTGTTGTTCGTATTGGAGATACATTCGCATGTGTTTTATAAGGTTGAATATTTAGTATCAAAGCTGCAGTATATTATTTTTTTTAACAACTGAAAAAAAATAATTCCTTTTTAAATAACTGGCCGTTTTTCTTTTCTTGTCAAACAGTTCATGGTACAAAGTAACCACTTTATTTTATTTTATTAAAAATTTGTACAGGACATGATTTTACAAGTGTCTTTTAATCCCATTTTACTTTGATATTTAGTAGCTATCATCTTTGAAATTTTATTTTTTATTATATCTGTATCTGTATCTGTTTTGACTACTGTTAAACAAGCCCGTTATGGAATTATGCATGTAAAAACAGCATACCAAATACTGTTAAAGTCCCGTGATGTGGTACCATCGCAGGATTTGAAAGCAAGACTGCATCATGCTATTTAAGGCGTGTCAAAAAAATTAAAACAGGATTTGTTTGTTTTCTTAAAAAAATGACACCTTTATCAATGTTTATAAAAAAAATGTTTATTTGGTATAGTCTAGAAAATAACCTTATCTATAAGCGGTGAAACTTTCAACATTTAAAATATAATATGAGCATTTTTACTTGTAAGTATGTATATATGTATATATAAAAGACTTCAATTGTTGTTTACTCCCTTTACTATTACTAGTATTCGTGGAGTCATAGACAAATAACACTAAAGGATTAACTATTTTCATATGATCAGCTTTTTTTAAAATTTGAGAAGTGCGACCCACAATTCAAAACAGGATGTTCAAAGTCCCATTTTTTTTTCTTTAAGGTGCAGCATGATAGATTTCTTCTTGTTCAACAAATAACATTAAAACCATTTGCTCCATTAAAAGCTATTAACTAAATGTAAAATGAAAACGAAATTTATCAAATGCTACTATCTAAATTGGTTGATATATTTTAACTTTACTTTTTTAAAGATCTCCAAATCATTTTGTATGTAGTTTTATTCATCTTTTCCATTATATTTTGTTCCTATGAAAAAGAAGACGACTAATCAGATCAAGCTATCCTTGTTTATCAAATATCTCTAATTAGAATATAAAAGCATATTTCAATTCACTCAGTCCTAATAATCATCATGCTCTTGAGCACAAGATCTATAGTTATTATAGTATATTCTCGATCAGTTCATTTTTTTTTTGACGTCTCTCTCTCTCTTATAAAATGATAATGACCTTCCATTATACTTATGGCTACATCTTGTTTATTTATTTATTTTCGAGTACAGTTGGCTTTCTCATTAAGAGTAGCAGTTTTTTTTTTTTT
>VCJA01004686.1:13526-30406 GCA_024139275.1 Backusella macrospora
TGTTTTATCCTCAAAATTTTTTTACTGAATTCAAACAAAGACCTATTACTTAGGCTATCTAAAAAACAAATCTATTATCTGAAAAGACTAAACAGATATCTGTATTATAATCACATAGAGTTATTATATTTTGTCTCAAAAAAGTATAAACCATTTCACTCTCTCATATTGTATTTTTCAAATTATTGAGAAAAAGCATTCCAATAAATGAGAGAAGCTTTCAATTTATTGAGAAAAATGTAAAAATTAATGAGAAAATCACCAAGAGTACGAAAAAAAAGGTTTAATGGGTAATCTCGTTGTGATTATTATTATAAAAATAATTTTAAATTTTGATTAGATCGTTTGAAGTGGCACTTATATATTTGCTCAAAACAGCATAAATGGGCAAAATACATAAATAGTAGTGAAAATAATACGCAAAAGAACCGTGAATTTTATAATAGAGAATTAAAATAAACAAAACAATTTGTTACGTATAGTATAGCATAGGATGTCATGCGTCAAAATAAGACTCTTGAAGTGTGATTAAATACTTTAACTGTTCATCCATACAGCTTCAATTAAAAAAAAAATAGCCTTTTACACTATTAAAATGAAAAACTATTATAAAATCAGTAAAGGCTAAGTTAGTTTGAGGATTTTCCCAGAAATTCGGTTTTTAATTACACAAAGCTCACTGCATTACATTCAATCATAAATGCATGATTTATTATGATTAAAAGTAAGAAAGAAAAAAAAAGCATATCACTAAGAATATTTTTTTTTGTTTTCTATGTATACTGTATTTTTGTATCACCTTCTGGTTGAGTTTGCAATAAACTGCCAAAAATGATTTTATTATGAGCTCTCGTTCACTCTTTTATAAATAAACCGAGAACAAGAGACTCACTTCCTATTTTTGACTTTATTTTTATTATCTGTATCGCTAAATCTTACACTGGTTTATCTATTTTGAAAGTATTTGGTGGCTCTTTATCGCACATTACTGTTTCTTGCTCAATATCAGTTTCAAGTCCATAGCGTTTTCTTGCTATAAATCTTGGTGACATGCATATTTTTCTCTTATATCAACGTTAAGAAGTCTATCTTCGTTCCGTATTTCTCCAAGTTTGTCAATGTTATACCAAATCTATGATGGCTAGCACGTAATATGCGTCAAATGTATGCATATATAAAGTTTATATTGATGGTGGTTCTTTATTATAGTATTTTTATTCTATATTTATCTAACATAATCTCTTTTTTTTTCATTTAATAAATATATTACTTTGTGTGTATCAATGGGTTGCTTGCTGTGCTGTATCCTTTCCCGCGGGGGGGGGGGTTTATAACAATACGGTAATCATATATGGTTGGCTTTTTCCTCGCTGAGATTTTTTAAGGAACCGACCCTTTTTGATTTTGGTAATCTGACTGATACGTCTATCTCATGGTCCTACTACTACACTAATCCATTGCTTGGTCATCTTCCCCGTAGTCCGGAAGTGTTGATGCACTTCTCGATGACTACACGAAAGGTAAAGCATTCTAGTTTAGAATTTTAGTTTAAAATAATATATTTCCATATATAAAACTAACACATCTTGTAGTTTATAGTGTCGAGAGAATTAAAATACCAAAAAAAAACCCCCCCCACTAGAACTCTAGCACCACCTCTGTAGTCGACTTTAAGTTTACACACAGATGTAGTGGTCTTTTAATTATCTTTAACAATTAATAAAACGGCGTAAAGGAACATGAGATAGCTCCTCCTCTCTCTCTCTCTCTCTCTCTCTCTCTCTCAGTTGGTGAAAATAAATAGTATTCAATACAAAGAAAAGAAAAAACGACGACGTGTATTTAATATGAATATAGCTTTACTTTAGTTAAAGAGATTTAAGTATAAAGTGAATTTCTTTACATATTTAAATTTGTTTATTATAAAAACATATTATAACAATACAAGCTCCAAGCAATTTTTGTATTTTAAAACAAATGTATTTTTTTTTGAAGTGGACAAATCAGATCTATATAATGACGTTACCATTAAATAAAACTCTTAGAATACGGATTGTTCATGTTTAACTTACGATTTTAAACGGTTAATTAAACCACTTTTAAGAGCTATGTATCCAAGAAGATCTCACAGGAGGTTTTCTTGGTGGTGGATTTGTAGACTTAGGAGGAAGAAGAAGTACATTACAAGGATAACTAATTGATTCTTGATACTTTTGAACTTGAATATTGTTGTTGAGAATAAAGTACATGCTGTATTATGTAATAGTGATAAAACTGTGTGTCTATTTATTTTTTTGGGTAACATTGCAATGTTTATATATCTCTATGCAACAATGAGGTACTAATCACCTTGAAAAGATATTCAATAAAAAATATTATTTTTTTGGCATAATGTACCAGATAATTTTCTTAACCACAATAGCCAAGCTCGCTGTAAAAATAGGACATCAATTATTCTACATAATTGGAGATAAAAGGCACCACTTTTTATTAAATGCAAGAATTATGAAAACACAACTATATTGCTAAGATGGTAAAAAACATAAGTGGTAATGGAGTTTACAAAGAGTCTACAAAAATTCACTGACATTCACTAACATTCACTAACAGTGTATTGTGGTATTAACCATATTAATGTTTGCTATTACTATTATTACCTTATTTATCGTGTAACTTATTATCATTCAAACTCTCTTTGCGATTATTTATTGATTTTGGCAATGGGCTCTCTCTCTCTCTTTCACTTCGATAAACAGCGAGACTATAAGAGTCCTATTTATTCTTATTTTATATTCTTATCTTTTATTGTTGTTATAGCTGTTACCATCACACGTATGTCAAAAACTTAACAGAAAGGACTACACCCTACCATTTGATATTAATTCTGGAAAGTTAGGCAGCATACTTTTTAGTGCTGAAATTGATAATTTCAGGTATCATATAAGTTTTGTACTTGTGTTGTTCATGTGTTGTCTGTTTTCCTAGAGTGATTTCCACACCTACAGAATTTACACCAGAAAACAATATTACTATATTGTCCATATTAGTTTAAACTCTGAAACACTTATGTATACTTGACCCACTAGGGGAATATATCAAAGAGAATATTTCATAGTATATTATATTTTATGATTTATTTAGTGATATATAATTGACGTCGATCAGACGTTGAGCCTCACCGGATACAAGCATTTCAGCATACCTACAACGGTTTTTTATACCTGTTTCTGAAAACGTACGATTACGAGAATTTTCAAGTTTATTATCTCATTCAAATCCACAGCGAACTGTAAACTTTTTTCTGCCTTTCTAAGAAAGAAAAAAAAAGAACTTGTTATGGTATATAAGGTGATTATTAAATGTAAAATTAGTAATGGGCAAAGTCGCGTATATCCACTAAAGGATCTGTTACTGCAATTGATATATTTCCATTTTATTTTATTTTTAAAAACAGCAGATATATCTAGATCTATTTCTTTGTAATAATTGGTGCTAATATAACTAAAGCCATTAAATTACTTCCCTAAGTTATGATGAAACAATACTTTCCAAAGAGTAACTGCATATAAGCACAATACATATACAATGTATAAAGTAGAGGTGTCTGTTATATTCAATTAAGCCAAAATAAAGAAGACAGATATTTATCAGACTCAAACAATGGATTGATCTTTCTTTATTTGTAATTGTGAGCTCTTTTTATATGAGTGAGAGGTTTCAGGTTCTCTATCTTGTTGATCCATCAGATAACTAGTGCTTAACAGTAGTTATTCATATCTATTCTTTTAAGTGCATTATAAGTGATTGTGACGATACTAATTAGAAGATCCGCTAGTGATTATCCAAGTGCGCTTATCTGCTTAATAACTATTCTATTATATATCATATAAGCTTGGATATAGCCTCTGGGTACAACAATGTCAACTTGATAAATTTTGTGGCTGTTTCTCGTTGAGCTTTTTATCTATCAAATGTCAATATTATAAAGATTATCTAATAAGCATGTATAAAATGTCTTTGATTTTGAAGAACTCCTAATGATTCACTTTTAAGAATCATTTAGACAAACTCAAAATATAACCAAAGTTTTGATCTTCCAATTAAGACGAATAAAAAACCATAATAATAAAGGTAAACAAAAAAACAATAGTGTCATCACACCCGACCTTTTTTTTCCCCTGTAAATATATATTTTTTCAAAGATGAACTGAGGCTTATCATTTATGTAGATCAAGTGGATCGATAGTTTAGGTTTGGAACAATGAACAATAAGAGTTCATAACACTAACCTATTTCATCCCTTTTTTTTTTTTTTAAGTGCGCTTACCTCTGATTTATATAAAAGAAGTTTATGAGCTGTAATATCATGATTGATTGATTTTAATACGTTTATAAATCCATCACTTGATTAAATCCAATATACAAATCACTTTTATGCAGTAAAAACACGAATAATCGCGTCTGGATTATATCACGTATCCTGATCTAATAATACATTTAGTGGATATTCAGAACGTTGTTTATTTTACAAGTATTTGTTTGTTGTGACATTCAGGCATTTTCACATTATCTATACCAAACTCTCAAATAAACTGATAAATTATTACATGGTTTATTCTTTTAACTATTCTTTTTATTCAAACCCTTTAGAGCTTTTTCTAATGTTAGTAAAGACTGTCATATAAACGAATTCATATAAACTACTTTCTGAGTTTTAAACAGAAAAAAACTCTTTTTTTTTTTTTGCTGCTGCTGCGTCATTGATATTTTTTATTTATTTATTTTGTTACTTCCTTTTCTTTTCCTCTTCTTCTTTTTTTTTCTTTTTTTTTTTCTTGGAGTATAAACTTTGAAAGTAACAAAAGATGGACAAAGCAGCCGATCAGAGAAAGAATGCTTTCAAGAACAAGGACACCTTTGGTTCCGAGTCAATCAGAAACCGTAGACAGAAACACACTGTCGAGATTAGAAAACAAAAGCGTGAAGAGAACTTGACAAAGCGTCGTAATATGGCAATGCCTTCTACCTCTCTTTCCGACAGTGATGAAGAGATCGAAGTAGAGGATGATATTAATGTAAGAATACTATTTTACTATTATTATTATTATTGTCGTTGTTCTATCTTTATACTACAGAAAGAAAAAAAAATAAGTTTTGACGCCCCTTATTAACATTATTATCGTTGTTACTGTAATTATTGTTGTATAGCTTCATGGTAATTTGATGACTTTGATCGAAGCTGTAAACTCAAACGATGTGGAAAGACAATATGACGCCACTACAAAGTTTAGAAAATTACTTTCAAAGGAACGTAACCCTCCTATTAAGGATGTCATTAACACTGGTGTTGTACCAAAGTTTGTAGAATTTTTGAGATCACCTCATGGTTTATTGCAGGTACATTTACTTTTTTTTTTTATTTTATTTTTTACAATAAAAAAAAGGAGACAACAAATATATCGTATTTTACTTATCTTTTATTATTCTCATTATCACTACGTTAAATAATAATGATAATAAATAGTTTGAAGCTGCCTGGGCATTAACCAATATTGCTTCTGGCACTTCTGATCAAACTCAAATAGTTATCCAATCTGGTGCAGTTCCTATTTTTATTGAATTACTTAGAAGTCAGGTGGCTGATGTAAAAGAACAGGTAAAGCTAGCAAGCATGCAAGAGGAGGGGAGGGAGTTGTACAAAAGTGGCTGATTTTCAATATGTGTGTGTGTATAATATTTAGGCTGTTTGGGCTCTTGGTAATATTGCTGGTGATAGTGCAACCTGTCGTGATTATGTTTTGGATAACGGAGCCTTGGGTCCTCTTCTCACTATTCTTAACGAAAACAGCAAGTTGTCAATGCACCGTAACGCCACTTGGACACTCTCTAACCTTTGTCGTGGAAAGAACCCTCAACCCCCATGGGCCAAGGTATCTCCTGCTCTTCCCGTACTTGCAAAATTGATCTATTCCTCTGACGAAGAAGTTTTAATTGATGCTTGCTGGGCAATTTCCTATCTCTCTGATGGATACAACGATAAAATCCAGGCGGTCATTGAATCCGGAGTCTGTCGTCGTCTTGTTGAACTATTGATGCATCCTTCTACCTCTGTCCAAACACCTGCACTCCGCTCTGTTGGTAACATTGTCACTGGTGATGATCTTCAAACACAGGTCGTTATCAATTGTGGTGTTCTCCCTGCTCTTTCTTCACTCTTGAACAGTCAAAAGGAAGCAATCCGTAAGGAGGCTTGCTGGACCATCTCAAATATTACTGCTGGCTCTGTTATTCAAATCGATGCTGTGATTGAAAGTAATATCATCCCCCAATTAGTCCATATTCTGACCTCTGCCGAATTCAAGACACGCAAGGAAGCCTGTTGGGCTATTGTCAATGCTACCTCTGGTGGATTGAACAAGCCTTCTCAGATTCAGTACATGGTTCAACAGAATATTATCAAGCCCCTATGTGATGTACTGATGGGTATGGATAATAAAATTGTACAGGTAGCCTTGGATGGTTTGGAAAACATTCTTAAAGTGGGAGAACAAGATCGTCCTAATGATCCAGATGGTCTTAACCGTTATGCACTTTATATTGAAGAATGTGGTGGTATGGAATTGATTCACCAGTTACAGGCTCATGAGAATGGTGAAGTTTATAAGAAAGCATATCATATTATTGATCGCTACTTTAACGATGATGAGGCTGGTGAGATGGCAGACGAGTCTATTTCTGAAGGTTTTACATTCCAAAATAATGCTCCTCAAGGTGGCTTCAACTTTGATTCTTAAACTCGAAATCTTTCTTTTTTTTTTTACCGCTTTCCTTATTACCTCGCCTTTTCTTCCCCTCTTTATTATTATTAGCAAAAGATAAATAAATAAAATAAATGAATATAATAATAATAATAAAAAACATATTTTTAGTGCAACTAAATATTGTTAGCAATGGTAGATGATATCTGGTTGATTTTCTACACTTATTTTGTTTAAAGCATTTTTGATCCAGTGACACGTAGTTTGGATCAAAAAAGTCATTCAACGCATTTTTATTAAAGGAAATACGTTCATTTTCATCGTTTATGTGTGTATTGGATATGATAGGTATTTGAATAGAAGTTATATAACGAATGCATGTATTTATTCCTGTGTATGTTTATACGTGTGTAATTACTGTGTGTTAATTGATATAATGGTTATAATGAATCACGAGGTTACTTTGAGATCCGATCTTTTTTTTATTAATTCGCTTGAATATGTGATTAAATAGGCTACATATATTAATATACATGTATATGTTAATATCAGTATATGCTACATCAACCTATATATCAGTACTAAATACAAGAATGGCTTATATACGTATATATTGGCCAATATCCAGCTTATTACTTGTGTTTTAAACCTGACAATATATGCAACTATACAACAGGCTTTTAATTAACTGATATTAGCCGATATTAGCTATTCAAATAGAAACCTATCGATTGTATATCATTATTACAATACCCCTCTCCGTTTTTTTCATAGTTTTATGAAACGTGGCATTTTGCTCTATCCGTTAGTTGTCAACAAGCAAAACCTCAATTCAATTGGTTTACACATGACGCATATTATTTTCAAATTCAGGCTTATTTTTATTTTTTGTTTATTATTTTTTTTTTCTTTTGTTCATGAATTATTTCTTCTTCTTTATCATCAGCATATAACGAAATGAGTAAAGAAGGCAACTCGTCTAATTCGGAATCAATACAAAAATCAAATAGAGAGACAACAGTTTACCAAAAATCAGGCTCTTTAGATCCCATCTTCACAAATGGGCGTAAAGGATCGACAAGTTCAATAGGGAGTGGACCTTCATTTACGCAACGTCTAATTGAACGAGGTGTAGCCGTCCCTAGTTCGTTTTCAAACTGGGACAAGGTAAAATCTGCTGATGAATCTTCACCTGGCTCTTTTGATTTCGACTCTTATTACGGGATGTCACCTTTTATTACACCTTCTTTTACAACTGCAACAGAATCTGCTCATTTTCATCATCAGGACGGCCCCCTTTACCAATCTCTTCGACATCGCTACGAGAAAGAAAAACGCTCAGGTCAAGCAAAAGGCAGGACGAGTGAAGACGAAGAAGAAACTATGTCATCACCTGAATTATTCAACATGCTCAATAACTCTAACCAGGCTCATAAAACAAGAACGCAACATACAGAGGATAGTGATATAGAACTCTCTGATGAAGAAGTAATAATGGAACCAGCACAGAGAACATCTCTTTTACCTTTGCAACATACAAAGTCAAGACGCTCTCGATCACCTTTATCCTTTCCACCCACTCAAGACAAACAAAAACAAGGCATTTTTGATCTTATGAATCCCAGCAATTATAGCGGCATGTATTCATCTGATCAAGAACAACAAGAACCCAAAGCACTCTCGCCTGATGTACAAAGACTAAAAAAGTTATTAACAACAGCACCTGTTACGACACCTGCAAAACCATTACCCAGTCCTCCACGTCATCACCTTCTACATACACCCGTCTTTCAGGTTGTCAATGCAAATACAATTAAGGACCGTTATTTATTTCTATTTAGTGATTTATTACTGATATGTAAACCCATATTGGATGAAAACATCATCGTCAGTGGGAGTAAAAAGGAGAATCGATACCGTTTCCGACCCAACGAGAATTCACTTTTCCAAGTCAAAAACATTGTTGAACTTGGTAAATTAACGCTATACCTATCCAAAGATGTAGAAACACGCTCTTCAGTTACTTCAGTTGAACTTGATACAGAAGGACATCCTATTATACCCCCAGCTAGAAAAATGCATCCCATCATGGCTTCAGCTTTACGTAGATTCGAAACAAATGCTGCTGAAGGCATTGCCTACCTTATGGACAAGAATGTCCTAACAAAGGACCCACTCTCCATCGCCAATTTTCTATTCAAGACACCAGATCTGAATCGAAGACAACTTGGCTATTACTTGTCAGATCTGAAAAACGGTGATATTTATGAAGCATTTTTAGAATGTTTCCGTCTGGTCGGGCTCCGGTTAGATGAAGCCTTGCGTATCCTTTTAACAACTTTCCGTTTGCCGAGTAATTGGGTAGCACTTGAATACCTTATTGAGAGGTTTGCGAAGAAATGGCATGATGCCAATCAAAATGTCATTAAATTTCATGAAGATATGGTTGTCAAAGTTGTAGTCGCCATGTTGTTTTTGAATGCTGAGATTTGGTACGATGCTACTTCAGAAAAAGACGTATTTTGGTACGCACGACAATTAAAGGAGCGACAAGACAGACAATCTAAACGAAAGATGAGTGTCATTGATTACCACCCTCGTTCAATGATAATGCCCACCATGACCAAACCTTCTTCGTCCGCAACTACCAATTCATCCTCTTCTCATAATAGCAATAGAGAGAGTGTCTCTGTTGAACCACTACATTACATCATGTCACTACGAGCCAATGGCAACGGACATCCTACACTTGACGAATTTTTGGGCAGATGGAACTATTATGATCAGTATCGACTTGTACCCAAGGAATTTATGGAAGAAATGTTCAAGTCAATCCAGGCAGAGAGATTGGAAACAGGTTGGGATAACAAGGCTGGCAAGAAAATCCCACCAAATGAAGGTGGTGTTGAACGACCCAAGGTTGTATCTCCTTCTGTTCAGCAAGGCTCGCAAGATGTAGTTATCACTGTTATCCCACATCGATTACCTACCCGACTCACTAAAGGTGTACCATCGGACCCCATCACCATTTCTATCCCTGCGGCTGATAAGGGTCTACAGATTAAACTAAGAGGTCAAGACCTTGTGTTTGAACCCAACGTACTCGATTTCTCCAATTCGCCTATCCAGACCTTTACAATCACTGGAAATACACTTGGACGTACATCACTCATGTTTATCAAAGCTGGTGAAAATGCAGGCAATTATGTCAGTCCAACATTACCACGTACAAAGAGTGTGGTGGTAGAAAGACCGTTCATGCGTTTCACTTTCCAAATTGGATTCAAACATGTTGATTTCAAAGGTGAATTGTCAGAAGGTGTCAGAAAAGAGGAGGAAGAATCTAAAAATGATGATATAGTCATTTCGTCAGCGGCAGTAACATCAGCAATATCAACGATATCAGTCACATCCCCATCTAGCACAATGGAAAACCCTAATAATACTAGTAGTAATAATAACAATGGTAACGGTGGTAGCAATAATAGTAATAGCAGTAATAGTAATCGGGAAAGTATGATCAATCGTAAATATACATTCAGTGTGGAAACAGAGCAAGAACGTAACGAATGGATTAATGCATTAAAGAAACTAAGTGGACATGTCAATGAAGAGACCAATGAAAAGAGTACATCAGAGCTTCATAACATGAGTCCAGAAGCACGTGTAGCATTACAAGTGTTAAAGGAAGTGTTATTAGCAGATGAAGTAAAGAAAGGCACAGCAAGAGCCAAGACACCCATCGACAGTACTTACTCGGAACGTCATGGAAGAGCGATGAAACTACTATTACCTAAAAAATCAGAAGAGGATCGATCTCTCGGGCTGATGGCAGGTACAACCAATGTGGTGACCAAAAGAGGACATGAAATCGTCAAGCTTGTTGTACAAAACTCCATGGTTCCATTGGTGCTAGGTTTCCTAAGACACCAAATATCGTGATAATAAAATAAACAACTAAATAAAGTAATTATATTAAATTTTATTTTAAACTTGGGAGTGTTGATTGATTGAAAAGAAAACAACTCTTGGTAATAAAGTTGTTTTGTTTTGTTTTTGCTTTTTGTTTTTTTTTCTCTTTTTTTCCGTCTCTCTTCTTTTTTCTCTTTCCTCCCCTTCCCTCCACCCCCTTTTTTTTTCTTCTTTGTTTATAAAAAAAAATATCAATCAAAAATATGGAGGAACAAGTATATGATGAACAACAATATGGTGAACAACAATACGGTGAACAAGAGTACGGTGCTGATGTTCCTTACACCGAAGTTATCTCTACCACTTCAGGTAAAATCCAAGGATTTGTTGACGAGGGAAACCAGGTCCAAGTCTTTTTAGGTATTCCTTACGCTATGCCACCTGTTGCGGACCTACGCTTCAAACCTCCTGTTCCTGTTAGTACTCCAGAGGTGGAGAGACTTTGTGTAGAGCATTCTCCAGCTGCTCCACAAACTCAAATGCCTTTTGACACCTTAATGTGTGTTCAAATTGACAATCAAGATGAAGACTGTTTGTATTTGAACATTTGGACACCAGATGTTGTCAAAGGTACAAACAGACCTGTCATTGTATGGTTTCACCCTGGTGCTTGTATGAGGTAATAATTATATGATGTAGTTCAAGTATTGACTAACCGACTGAACTGACTAACAATGACTTTATTTATTACTTTAGTGGAAGCTCAAGCCAACCATTCTGGGACGGTACCAGCCTTGCCAGAAATGATGTCATTATAGTGAGTTTCAACTACCGTTTGGGTGCATTAGGCTGGATGGCTATGGAACATATATCGCCAGAGTTTGAAGGGTCAGCAAATTTAGGTTTATTAGATCAAATTAGTAAGTGGGGAATTTTTTTATATAAGATTGGCTATCTTATTTTAACCAATACTTAAAATAGCTGCATTAAAATGGGTCCAGCAGAATATTGCAGAGTTTGGTGGTGACCCTAATAATGTGACAGCATTTGGTTCATCTGCAGGAGGTAATATATAATAATTAAATGTAAAACCGAGTAATTTACGCGGATTAATGTAACAGCTAACTTTTTTTATTGTTGTTTTAAATATAAAAAAAAGCTACATGCATTATGTCAGTCATCTTGTCACCAAACACCAGCGGTCTCTTTCAAAAAATTATTTTGCAGTCACCACCCATGTTTCATGTCAGTCCAAAGGATTGGGCTGAATTAAAGGGAGACATCTTTACTCGTTCCCTAGGCTTTGACAAAACTAATATTAGTGATATTAAACAGGTGGATATGGAAACGTTTTTGGATGCACAAACATTTATGACTACCTGGCCCAACTTTTTGGAAGGATTAGCGCCGATTGGGCCTGCAGCAGATAAAAGTATTTTACCTTGCAGCTTGGTTGAGCACTTTTTTCATGAGCCTTTACCTGCAGGTTATGAGAACCTAGAAGTCGTCATTGGTTACACTCGCGACGAATTCAACTTTTTCTTTCCTTTCCTTCCAAACTTTCAAGAAATGAACGATTCGACCTTTGTCCGTACTTATTTTACTCATATATTTGGCATCAAAAACGCGCGACGTGCTTATGAAATTTATAAAGAGGAAATTGTTCCCCCAATGTCACCTCCCTCAGAAGTAGCACGATACATGTGCTCGGATGTGATGAGTCGTGTCGCTACACTGCTTACAGCGGAAAACATGACAAAGAATGGACACAAAGTATGGTTGTACGAGTGGGACTATGAATCTAACGATGTCCAGAACATTATCAAGGCTGCCCATATGGTAGACTCAATTTTCTCATGGGATAATTTGGTTTATTGGACAGACAATCCATTCCTTGGCCCAGGAGATGACCTCGAACGTGATCGTATAGCCAAACAGATCTCGGGAGCTATTGTTCAATTTGCAAAGACGGGTGATCCTAACCATTCGGGTATTCCCGATTGGCCACTTTATATCACCGATGATGTGCTTGATCGTAATGCCCTTATATTTGACAGAGAAGTCCGTGTAGAGAAAAATATCTATGACTCTGGTCTTCAATTATGGAAGACTGTTTTAAAAGATTATGTATCAACACCCATGTTCCCAGTCAAACCAAAGATCAAGGAGGCTATCAAACCTTCAACAGAAGAAATAGAATCGAAAAAACGAAAACTCTCCCAGGATTAAAAATAAAATAAATAAAAAACGATACTTTGATTTTTTAAAAATATTTATGCTTAATTTCTATGCATATGTGTGTATATATAAAAAGAAAGAAAAAAACGTTGAAATAAATAAGGAGATATCGGGTTTGAGAGAAGAAAAAAAGGGGGGAGGAACAAAGAAAAGAAAAACAAGAGTACTAGTCTATATGCCTTCTAAGCCCCATTTCTCACGCTTTATTCGAAAATGCGGTAAATGCTGCTGCTGCTGTTGATGTTGCTGAATTTGGGTTTGTGGTAAAGGTTGTTGTTGTTGTTGTTGTTGTTGTTGTTGTTGTTGTTGTTGTTGTTGCTGTTGCTGCTGTTGTTGTTGTTGTTGTTGTTGCTGTTGTTGTTGTTGCTGCTGTTGCTGTTGCTGTTGTTGCTGCTGCTGTTGTTGCTGATGTTGCTGTTGCTGCTGTTGTTGTTGCTGTTGCGATTGTGATTCATATCGACATTGTTGTATTATCTGTGGTTGTGGTAGCTGCTGATTTGTTATTAAGTGAGGTTGAATAGGCTCTATAGTATGTCCATGTTGCTGATGATACCGAAGACCATTAGGCGTTCTATATGCTTTTTTACAGCCGGCGATGGTACATCGATGTGGTCTATCATCCTCACCGGTCAAAGCAGCATGACCAGAGGAACCTTTTGCGTCTCTTATATGGTATTGTAGTCCATTGATATTCTTATATTTCTTTGCACAGCTCAACATTGCACATCTATAGGGTTTATCGATCCCGTCTAGATTAGGATGTGTATTTTTCATGTGATAAAACAAGCCTGTAGATGCTTGAAACGTTGAATAACACCCTGCAACATCACAACCATAGGGTTTGACACCATTACCATAGCCTTTTAATATTTCGTTTTCATCAAAATCGCTATCTATTATTGCACTAGAAGGAAATTGAGCAAGAATGGATGGATCCTGTGTTGTTGTCAACAAAGAAGCAAGATGATGCTGTTGAGTCTGCTGTTGATTCTGTGGTTGTGATCGGTGATGTGATTGTTGTTGTTGCTGTTGATGATGTGATAACTGTCTTTGCTGTTGTGATTGTTGCTGCTGATTATGTTGATGAGATGTAGATTCAATTGGGCTATTGTTGTTGCTGTTAGTGTTATTACTGTTATTACTATTGTTATTATTGTTATTACTATTATTATTATTGTTGTTATTGTTGTTGTTGTGTTGAAATCGATGAGCTTGATCTTCTGCTATTGTATTAAAGAATGAAGTTGTGATGCCTGCACCTTCCTTTTCTTTTTTCATTTGCATCATACGCTGTAATTTTCTCCAGCGATTTCGACAGTGTAGGCCTGGTCGTCCATCAAAGAAAAAGGCAATTTTTTGCCATTGCGATCCATATTCTTCGTATTTTTCCATCAGACGTGCATCTTCCTGTGCTGTCCACTCAGATCTGTCGATACTCGGATCCAAACTCTCTCTCCATCTTTTTGCGCATTGATCATCAGTACGACCTTCCAGCATATCTGCAATCTTGCTCCACTGATTTGGGTATTTTGAGACACCTTCTCTTAGTAATTGATCTTCTTCATCTGTCCATGCGCCTTTTCGAAGAGAAGGATCTAGTGAATGAAACCATCTTTTTCTACAATTCTTATTGGTTCTTCCTGGCACACAAGCTGCAATTTTGGCCCATTTCTCCGTCTTGTCGCCATATAACTGAACCGCCAAGCGTAAAAGATTATCCTCTTCTGGTGTCCAGGGTGCTCTCTCACGGGAAGGTCTAGGAGTCCCTTTTGCGGGCTTCTTCTGTGCTAAAAGATAGGTCTGATGTGTAGCGTTCGGTTGCTGTAATGGCGCCATGATGATAGGCGTAGCATTAAGTGGAGCTAATGTTGTGGGCAATTCAGCTGAGCTTGTATTAACAATAGAACTAATATCCACAGGATTATAAACAGGTTGGTGAGATAATTGAAGCACAATATCTTGCGAAGAATTCATCTAAAGTAAATAACGTTAAAACAGAAATTGATGATAGTAATATTAATAGTAAGATAACAAACAAACCGAATGAAAGTTATTGAAACCTTGCTCTTCTGTACGATTTGTTTGCTGAGTTCTACTGAGCTGAAAGTCATGGGAATGTGTGTGGTCGAATGATGAAGGATCAAACGATTGGTATCTTAAACCAAAGTTGCTAGGCAACGATGCATTGTACTGATTTGTCTGTCCTTGATTATAACCAAACCCTTCAGTTGTCTTTACTTCGTCTGAGGATTGCCCACTGTAATTATAGATCTGTTGATACTAGAAGAGTCATTTTCATATATATTTTTTTCGTTTCAATTTGTGGTTTTATATACAGTTTAGATCTTTCAATTGGCTTTTTTTTCTTTAATTAAGGAGGACATGAAGTTAAAATAAACTGGTAGCTTACCATAACAGACTATTTTTTTTTTATTTTTTATTTAATTTTTATTTAAGTTTTTTTTATTATTTTAGTATGATTATTTTGGGTGTGTGTTTTAATATCACTCTTCTCCTATTAAAATAAAGATAATAAATAACAATAATGGTAAGCAAGCAAGCAAAATAATTTTTAAAAATAACCTTTAGGAGATCAAGCGGATATTCAATTTCAAGATGTGACATAATCCTTTAAAGTTTGTCCAATTAAAAGCTGGCTAATACTACCATCTTCTTTGATACTGAAATCTATCTTCCCATACTGTACTGTTGATTTCAAGAAAATGAGAAAAACGCACATAGATATATAGAGAGAGATACAGAGATATAGATGTAGATATTCAGATGAGTAATAAAAGCTTTCAATTTATTGAGAGAATACAAAGAAATTTAACGAGAAGACTATATATAACTTTTTGAACTCATAAATTATTCCCATCTGTTTCTTAATAATCTATAATCTAAAACCAAAGCTCTGAAAAGTGTACCACCAAGTTAAAATCATTATACTTTATTCAAACCAATAAATTACCTTTGTTATCAAAATATTAAGACATTTCCATTTTTGAATTATTGGGCCAGTTATATTAAGGTATGATGGCACTTTGAATTTCATACGACTTTAGCTGTCAAAAATAATATTTATGAACATACATCCTACTCTAGGTTACTTTATTATAGCATTGAACTAGATCAAAGAGAGGGGTGGGGGGAGATTGCAGCTTTCATATTTGGCCATGAGAAAAAAGCTCACATCAATGTGATAATAAATAAGAACAGAATATGAAAAGGTTTTATTTTGCTGGTGAACCTAGCCATCATCAAGCTTCGGCAGGGTTATAGTTGGTTCAGATTTTTCGTATTTACTGGTATAAGAGTAAGATCTTTTAGTGTCAAAAGTTGAAGTGATAATTTCGACTATCAGTCTCTAATAAAATTAAAAATGTAAGTTGCTACACTACCGTTTTAATCACATTCTCTCTCTTTTTTTTCTTTCTTTTCTTTATCTTATAGTGAGTCAAAGATTCCAGTGAAAGTGATATATAGCTAAACATTTTTAAAATCGATGTTTATGAAGTATTTCTTTGCTTGCTTTAGCAAGTAGGATCCGATACTCTTCAACCATTTCAGAGGGTATATTAAATAGTTTTATCTCTGCAATACCAATTTACATACCATTGATTGTTTTGAATTTGGTATCAATCGTTGGTCTTTGATGTATTTTCATTTTTACGTTTGTATAAATAGACCTACGTGTTTAATTTTGAAATCGTTTCACATGCATTCTTTTTTTCACGTGCTTCGTAATATAGATAATTATATTGATGAACGTAGCTTCTTTGCAATTGTTGAAAAACCTGAATTATCATCTAGAATGGGCCAATCTGTATCGTGGTTAGATGGTATATTACGCTATCTATATTTATTTGCGCTAGAGAGGAGATCATCAGGTAGGTGTGGTGCCTTACTTTTTTTTTTTTTTGGTAGTAGCAATCACAACCATACACCAGTGCGATTCTCTTTTCATATATT
>VCJA01004686.1:45668-65267 GCA_024139275.1 Backusella macrospora
ATCAAAGGGCAAGAAACGTACTATAAATGAGGTTATTATGGAAGAGTCAATTACAGACTGTGCTGATTATAATAACGAGAGTAGTACTTAAGATAGTTCATAATCGTTAGTAAAAGGTACGATAACTGCGCACTTTATCAAATTGATAAATATCCTGCTTGATACGATGGATCTTAATGAATATCTAAAAGTGAATTATTTGGTGATTGATAACTGATCTATACATCAATCAAAACTGATGATGAAAAAAATCGAAAGTAGTGGCTATAGGATGATATATCTGCTTCTATATTCGCCTAAATTAAACCTAATTGAGCAGTTTTGGGCAATCTTAAAAGGAAAATTGAAGTGCTGCAAACTATCGACTGAAGAAAAATGTCTGATAGAATTACTGAAGCATGTAAAGAAATATCTTTTGGAATTCTGTACAATTTTACCAGTCATTCTAAACAACAAATCGTTCAATGTTATAATAAAACTCCATTCTAAACGTTTTGAAGTCAAAAAAAAAATATATATCATCTTTAGGTCAATTAGATTTAACATATTGTGATATTTCTCTTATTTCAAAAAGACAAAATTTGTAGACATAAGAAAGTGACATTTATTTTTTGGCTACAGACATTCAATTTTCTCAAAGTGACAAAATCTACCGCTCTTGCTTTATTTTGAGACTTATCCTATTCTGATCTCTTTTTATCGAACTGGAAAATACCATACGTGTATCGTAATTTGAAACTTTCGATTCGTCGTTATTTTTTACTGTAAATTACAACTCATTTAGTGCCCATAAAATGGTTATCAGTAACAAGCTTGAACACAAAACTTTTTTTTTCTACACCTAGAAAACTTTGCTTACTTTGGACGTTGTGGATCTTCCGTAATTATTTATCTTTTATTTGTTACACTGTTTGTTAGATAAACATCGGCTTCTTTTGTTGTTGAAATATAAAATTCAGTGCATAATTTCTTGATGTCCCAAGAACAAACAATTATTTTATTACTTTTGAAGAAACAGTTTATTATTATTTTTATTTATTTTTTAATATAACTATTACATATTTATCTGATGATACCATCCTTGTACCTCCATTGAGACTATCAGTTTATATGATAGTATACGAGTGCTAATATATATGTATATGTACTTATGAAAAAATAATCATAACACTATATTTATTAGAGTAATGTCACTGCGAAACACTTTGTTCTTAAAAAAGCGCTAAGAAATTATAGTTCAGCCAATGCATTTTTTTTTTTTGAACATCCAAAAAAAGTGATTCGCATACATAGCAATTTAACTTTTATTTGTTTTAGAAATTGAATATGTCAAAGTACAAAAAATGAAGCACTTCTAAAAACGGATCAAACCCAAAAAAAACTGTAGTCAAATTGCTTATACAAATCATGTCTAATTCTTTACATTTCTGTTTTCTTTTTTTCAAAATATTTGCAAATAAAAATCCAACTTTATACTGGTTTGAGATAATAATAATAAATTACTAAAATTATACAAGTATTTACATTACATGGAAGATAAGGATCACTATATGTTATGCGCCAATACATTATTGTGAAACATTTATTATCTGTATTCATAGTTTTTTTGTGTATCAATAAGCCAAAATTGGTGCATTTTATTTTTTGAAAAAAAAAGAATTTTTTGCTTGTTGTACAAAGACCAGCTTATAACAAGAAGTTAAGTGTAGATACTGCATACCATGTGGAAAGCATAAGATTAAAAAAGCACATGCGATGTATTTTTTTTTTGGTTTTTGGTTTTTCTTGGTTTTTTCCTTTTACATAATGATACTATTGAGATTTTCGTTCAAAATAATATCTGACACGGCTATCATAACGTTTTCCAGTAACTTCGTATCTGTTGCATCTGTGAAATGAACATATACTCTTTTATCACGGTTACGATTTAAACGCTGGAATCTATTTTTAAAATAACTCTGCCCACTTTCGACGACACTACGTTCGCCAACTGTGTTTATATACATTAGTTTTATCATGCTATTGTTTCAAATGACCTATAGTTTACCTTTGAAGTCAGGGAAATATTCGGATATAGGGGTATATCCTACCTTTCTCTTAAATATATCAATCTTGTTCAGTAGTAGAATAAGAGATGTTTGCTTAAACCAATGAGAATTACATATTGAATCAAATAACATTAATGCCTCATGCATCTATAATAAAATCGTTAGCTGCATATAACTTATAATGATTTTTTTAGGCTTGCCTGGTTCTATAAAATGTAAGTATGTTAGTTTATGATCCAAATAAATAAAAGTGGCATTTTCACCTACTGAATCACGATCTTCTACTAAACACTGATCATACCCACTTATTGCAACCACAAATAAAATTGCAGTTACGTTATCAAAGCAATGAATCCTGAAAATTGGTTTATATTAAATTGATGTCTCTTTTTTTCGTACATGCGCGCGTTTTTTTTTTAATATTTACCATTTTTTTCTTTCACTACGTTGACCACCTACATCAAACATTCTATATATAAATGTACCAAGATGGAAGGTTGTCTCAACTATTCCTGTTGTCTTTGCTCTACAACGAAGTATATCTTGGTTTGAAGGTGAATATTCAGGACTCCACAACATATCAAGTTTACCAAAAAAACTGTGTCAAAAGATAAATTAGTCAGTGAAAGAAGGCTGATCATAGAATTTAAATACTTGCTATGAGATATTATCATTCAATGCAAGTGAGTTTGCTCGTTCCATTGTCTTTTGTATAGATTCATGCTCCCATAAGGTCTTCAATGGAAGATAAAAACATTCAGGAAAAGGCTGATGTTCTTCAAGAGGTGGTGCCTCGCCGAAAATATCTACGTAACCCTTAAAGAATTTAACGTATATAAAGACATTTAGCTTTGTCATTTGAGAAAATTAGATGATTAATTACCTCTAAAGAAGGATCAAACAACCCAAAGCTTTGAGCTGCTTCAATTAATGTTTGCATCGTTTGAAAAACATTTAGAAAAACGATGACCCGAAATCCCTCTCTTTCACTTGGTTTAAACCCTGAGGCATGAATGAGTCTCATTTGTTTTAATACTGTTGATTTTCCAGATTCACCAGCGCCTATGTATTTTTTTTTAATAATCTAAATTCTTTAAATTGCATACAAAGTAATATAATTGTTTACCTAGTAACAATAATTTGACCTCTTTTTTCATTCTTTTTTGGTCTCGCTTTATCTGTTTATCGATTTTCCGACTCATTACTGAGGCACCAGTATAACCATCATCTTGACTACGTAAGGTACTTTTTATATTTCCCATTTTGCTTTGTGCTTCTATTAAATAAAAGTAAATCAAGTGAAAAAAACGATTAAGATAAAAAGGGTATAGAAAAAAAACATATAAAAGAGAAAAGAAAAAAAGAAAAGCTATGAGAAAGTTTTCTTGCTTTCATTAAAAAAAGTGCCATTGTACTACAAGCTATATGATATATTTTACAGTCACCAAGCATTATCGACAGGTGGAAGTTCCCATTTCTAATCATTTATGTAATGTGAAGAAGTTTATTTCACCGACTGAGGACAGCAAGTTTGGGTTTTGAGTAACGCATATGAAGAGTAAATTTAATATAGTTCAGCTCTAGATCTCAATTTTTTTTTTTAAAAAAAAAAGGGGCAATAAAAATAACAGCACTCAATGTTCATTACTGTCATCTTTTTACATTGGCCCTGGTCTACAGTTTTTATTGATTTTTATTATTATTATTATTATTACTATTATAACAGAACACATGGAGTATAGCCGAATAAAATGTTTTTCGTCCCATGTTACACGGAAAAACTCAAACAAAATTAATCTACCAAATTCCAGCTTTCCCTCCAACGAAGTGATCTATAACTCTCAACAGGGCGATCCATACCATAAGCTACAGGTGCAAACTTAAGGAAGGCGTAAACGACTGCAATATAAATAGGAATAAAAACTGCATATTTCACTGTAGGCTGACTGTTACGAGTAAAATGATCCAACAAGAAAGGAACCAGAAAGATGCTGAAATAAAGTGCAGGGAAATAGTGATGCAAATAAGTTACACGTCCCATAATGAAAAAGGGGATATAGTGGAAGAACCAGCCTAGGAATAATGTTTTCCCAACATAAACGAAATGATCCCATTGATCTACAGAAGAAATAAATGTTTAATTGCATAAATACATGTATATAAATAGCTGTTTTTCTTTTCTTTTCTTTTCTTTTTTAGTTACCGTTTGTTAAATCAAATATTTTTCTCTGCATACGAAGCAAATAGAAAGCGCAAGTCAAACCAAGAACACCAATAAAACTAAAAGATAACCACCATACTATAGGATTGCCTAAGAGGTAATATTTGATTTGGTTGTCACCCCAGCCGCACATACGAAGACCAACAGTGACCATGGGCCATTCCAAAGGCTCAGAAGAAAGGATGTCTTCTTTATCAGGATCAGGAGTCAAAGCATTATTGGAATTCCACATGGCGACATTTAAAGTGATAAAGTCACGGAAAAAGTGAGTCTTGTAAGCATTTTTAGGTGCAGGAGGAAGTTTTTCATTCCAATGCTGTTCAATGTTCCAAAAAGAGTGAGAATTTTGAGTGTCATTGCGCTTATCGCAATAAACTTCAGTCTGTTTGAAACCCCATTGAGGTAAAACTTCATTATCAGCGGTCAAAAGACAACCCTGTTTTTCATGACGAAGACGGATCTGAGTAGTTAATGAACGAACACGTTCCTTATCTTTATACAAGAAATCATCGACAACCTCAACAATCCAGTTGTCCTGGATATCACCCACTTCATCATCACCATAGCAACTGACTTCCCATTGGCCAGTAGTAACAGGCGCATTAACTGGATGACTGTGTAAGTTACGACTGGTGGATGCATGTTGAAGTCGAACAATGTCACCGTCCTTCACGAAGCGAACGAAGTCTTCACTCTCCTCTTTCTCGTAATCATTAATATTGTACGTTCTAGGAGGACGTATAATCCAGTGATTATTATCGTCTTTATGGTGATAACAAGTTACTTGTTGCTGCTTAGAACCTTCAGGATAAGTTTGGACATGAGAATGAAGTAAACCACCACCATAACCGGAGTTCTTAAGTGTAAACTTGGAACCATAGGCAAGTTCTATCATCCAGTACTAATTTAGTTTCACTCAACCAAAACATAAATATATGCAACACTTACCAAGAGGATTATCGCTCATAGAATTACCCTCTAAGTTTGCTTGGAAAAGAGAACTCATTTGAGCATCACCAGAACCACTTTTATATAAGAGAGCAAAATGAAGAGCAAAGCTTGTAAGGTAAATTATAGCAGGAATAATAATAAGACATATAACACGTGCGATCCAGTGACTTAAATACTTTTGCTTAGGCATCTTGATATCACCCCACATATCCCAGAGATCCTCTACGGTATAAACACCCACTAATGCTACAGCAAACAACCCTACCCATTTCACACTAAGAACACAACCCAATGAAACACCTGTCAGACCTAACCATGTCCACCATTCCGTTGAGAAGGACTGTTCGCGAAGATTGTGAAATACAGTGAGAGTATAAAGAGAAGTACAAGTGAAAAATAAGAGCATAGAATCCAATAAGATAAATCGTGAAATGCAAAGATAGGCAGTATCTAAATACAGAAATGAATAGGTTTATTTGTGTTTAATAAATACAAATTAAAACAATAAACTTACCTAATAATATCATAGTAGCGGCCAAAACACTTGCAATAGTTGACATATGTAACTGTACAGACGTCAAATAAGCAATAGGCACCATCATTGCACCAAAGAACGCGTTAAAGATACGCATAACAGTATAATTCACTTCTGCAGGATAAACCTCACCAGATTCGAAACCAAAGGATCCGTTATAGCCAGCTAACCATCCAGAGAATCCAACAAGAATTTTACCAAGAGGAGGATGAACATCAAAATAAAAATCATGATTCAAGTAGTGTGATCCAAACTAATAAAGTTGAAAATTAGAGATACGTTATTATTATTATTATTATTACTATTATAAAGTGCTTATTTACCTTTCCAAAATGTGCCTAGACATGATGTTGTAGTCAAATTCCAAAAATGTTTAGCATAGATTTTAATAACAAACAAACATTAACTTACTTCGTCCCAAACAACTGAGTTGCTAAGAGATATTTTTCTAAAGCGTGTCCAAAATGACAGTAATGTCAAGATGACAGTAATAAGGGTGTGTTTGTTTTTCTGAAGGAATGCAATGTTCTACAACAATAAAAAGTTAATAAAAAATATATTATTATTATTATATGTCTTGGCTTTACTTTATTTGAAGAGTATACAGGTTGGTATGTATGATTTTTTGGTTTTGAGATCTTGTCAGCTTCCCCCTCAATCAAAGAAGTGTATTCTTCTTTCTCTTGCGATTGAGGGATGTGTCTTCTTTTCATGGTCGCCATGATATAAAGGCAAAGTTAAAAGAAAACGAAAGAAAACGAAAAAAAAAAGAATTATAAAAAACGTGCGTTTTCTACAAAATATGTAAACCATTGAATGACCGCCTATTATTTCTGAGTCTGAGTTTTCCAAATAAGGTCATTCCATGATTAATTGTTTTTTTTATGGGTGGTTCCTGTTGTGAGTGACTGCAAAGTAGCATGTTTACAAATTAAGCTAATGGGATAAAGTATCATAATATAAAAGAAAAAGAGAAAGGATGTGGTAATAAAAACTAATTCATAGTGCTGATACGTCAACGCCACCTATCGGACATTGTCACGGTTTCAATTGTGTATATATGTATTAATTACTATTTATTTCAAGAAATTGAGAAATAATGATAAAGATGGATAAAATGATTTTGAAAGGCAGAGGATCAAGAAAAGAAGAACGATTGGTTGTATTTATAAACATAATGACATATTCCAATGAGTGAGAAAGAGCCGTAATAGACACAGGTATTATCAAATAGGATCAATAGAGTCGTATCAGAATAGTTGTAAATATAACATAACATTGAGAAATAAGTCATTATAAAGTAGCTATCAAGTACATATTTGGCATATATATGCTTACATCGCTATGTTCGACTATGCCAAAGGACGGTGATAACCGGCCATGAAATTATTTTAGTTGGAAACAAAACGATGAAGTCTTTTTTCATTTTATTTTTTTTAAACACAACTTGACGTCTTAAGTTGGCCACAGAGCCAGAAGCAGACAATACAAAACAAGACTTGTATTCACAAAAAGAGGTGTAGGTTAAGGTAATGAAAATTATTTTATAAACAAAGTAATAATGAGTTAAATACTGAACAATTTAAATCGGCTTGATGTGAGATACAAAAAATGTATCAATGCTATTTCCTTTTAAATTAAAATTCTATGAGCTTTGTGATGAAGTTAAACCCCCTCCCCCTATGTATTTATACTTTTTTTTCTGTAAAAACATCACCCAAACTACGTGTCTATTTTATTTTACTATTTGGTATAAATCCGAATCCCTGCATTCATTATCTTAGCTCTAGGTCGTAGAAATCTTGTATCGCCTTTGTCAATATGAATTCTTTGGTTAAGTCTCAATACAAATGTCCAAATGAACGCTAGCCATATTTACTATAGTATATACATAGATGTATTGTAGTCACTTCAAATGTGCCATTGTTTGAGAAGAATGGTTGTTTTAAATTGTATTAAAAGTTTGGCTACTTTATCTTTGCAAAAGTCATCTATATTTAACCTCACCAAAGAAGAGAAAGACCGATAGAACAATAGTGGACGTATCATCTTGTGCAGAGACAAGAGCTGAGAATTTTCTTGAGTACTTTAATATCCTAATGGGTGTACTGGATTCGTATAATATCAAGCGTTATTACATTTTGATAGATAATGTCTCTATCGATATGTCGCAAGAAGTTCAAAACCTCATTACAAGCAGAGGTTATCATTATAAGTACTTTACTATCTGGCCGACATTTCTTAATCCAATCAAGCAGTTTTGGTCGAAAATAAAGTATGGAGTTAAAAATAACCTTTCGAAGCTGGTGATTATTCGATACCAAGAATAATATAGGCGTTTTCTAAGGTCACTCCAGAAAACTGCCAAGGGTGAATTAGGCACACAATGCCGTATTTTACACAATGCCTAAATAAAGAAGTTTTATAATTATCATCTATTATTTAAAACAGCATATATTTCAAATAAACTATTCTTGTAAAACAATTATTTATCCTAAAATGGCTATTTTTTATTAAATAACTTGAATTGAATATTTATACTAAATAAGCGAGGAAAGAGAATAACACAGAGTATAAAAATTATAGACGAAGTGATTAGCGGTATATTAAGAGTAATATTGGATTAATACTTCTTATATCAATAAATAAAGGATTGTTTTACTCTCATTAAATTGAAGTGTTTTTGACTGAAAACAAACAGTGTATAACTGAAGAAAAGGAGGGAAATACATTTGGCCTCTTTACTCGAGATATTCGAAGTTTATAATAAATGAAATCCATTTAAATCTTTACATATACCCTTTTTACCATTATTATATATTGGGTTGGAATATAAAAGGACATTAAGTACTATCTAATCCATTTCCCCTCTCATTAGCCCTTTTCTCGTCAACTATTCAACACCTCTCATCAATTTGAAATTTTTCTTATATAAATTTGAAAAAGATAGTATAGAAAACTATTTATTAGTGATCGCTTATTGTGAAGTGTATATTGTACTGCTGAAGAAAATAGGTTGGGCCACAAAAAAAATTGGGACAGCGATATTGAAAATGGGACACTCTTCATGTATCACAGACAGAAACTACTTATCACTGGCACTTTTACTCTCACCTATACTGGTCAACATTACATCATCATTTATGAGAATTATACTTAATTATTATTTTATTGGTTAAAAAAACCTAGACTAAACAACTTCTTTGAACATTAATCCTTATCAAATAGAAGCTGTATTTCCGTATTTTTAAAATTAAGGCAAGTAATTAATGAGTTGTAATTTAGCGACTTTATTATTGTAAAAATATATAGAAAAGAAGCTATAGAAACCAGTGATTAAAAAATGTGTGTTCTTTTATAAAGAGTGTAAACTTTCTGTTACATTGAGAATTTTACTCAATCTGAGTGTAAAGAGTCATAGACTTGTAATCAAATTGTATGATTATAACTAAATCGTATGATTGTAATACGTAAAACTATTTCAGATTAAATCAATATCACCCATCATATAAGAAATTCCTACGGAACTTATTATATGGAAATAAATTAGTCTGGTAATTAATTTATATGTGTATTTGTCAACAGATGTTTTCCAATATTTAATGACAGGTGTCATCTTATGTTTAATTAGAAACAATCGTATATATTAATCTGATGATGATACAATGATAAAAGCATATAATCGATAAAATACTCCTCATTATATGTTATTTTATCACCCTATTGTTGGTATGGATTCTCCCTAACAAATATGGTCTTTGAATTAGAACATCCTGCTATATGCCTTTATGCATAACGTCCATGAACTAATTCTACACTAAGCCCTTCATGTCCTAATGTTTCTCACAATAATATTTAATATGATATTATATCTAATGAACTGTTCTAAGTTCTCATATAAGTTAGATCCATATCAGTGGTCAGTTCTCCAATTAATTGGCTCAGAGACGATTTAGGGGTTATTTCGGATGCTACTCATTTAAACTCGCTTGCTTCCAAAGTAAAAAGTAAATCAGGCGTATACTTTGCTGCTGCTTTTGCAGGTTTTTTTGCACCATATTGGAGAAATTATGTATGAGGTACGATATGTCCTCATTAATTACTTCACCAAACTTGAGCATATCTGTCGTGCCGCACTTGAGGCTGTCTGTTATCAATCGCGTGCGATACTTGAAGCTATGGACAAAAATGCGCAAACTCCATTACTTTCACTCAAGGTCAATTGCGGCATGTCTAACTCTGATCTATGTATGCAAATTCAAGCAGATGTTTTAGGAATTGAAGTAGATCGCCCTTTAATGAGAGAAACAACTGCCCTCGGATCAGTCATAGCTGCTAGTATGTCGGCGGGCATCTGGAAATCATGTGACGATTTATCAGCTATTAACGAAAACGGTAGAACTCAACTCAAAAGTCAAATTACCAACAAAAAACGCGAAAAAATGTATTATGAATGGAAAGAAGCTGTTAAACGTTCACTGGGCTGGGCTAGCTCAATAAATTTAGCTGAAAACTTAGAAACCATATAAACGACTTATTTATTCACCTAAACCTATACCTTGTAAATACCACCTTTGATATTTCCTTATTTATATAATAAATTCTGAGCTGTACTTTTATCTATGCATAAACTGTGTTTCTAAAGTCTTATGTTTAAACAAACAAACAAAAATTAACGTTACAAGTTCATGAAATTAATGCTACTTAGAAATGATCATTTGTTCTTAGTTTCGTGTTGAAATTATTTATTTTTTCCAAGCATAAAACAATGTAATTTTTAGGTGATAAAGGCTTCCTGATATGTATAATTACTTACTATAATTCTAACGCCTGGGTAAAAACCTGATTTCCAATTACGACTATACAGCCTTCGCTTAAAATACCTATATAGTGATAAATAAACTGTGATTCAGTATCAAAATATTCAGAACTTAATGTTTATAATTTATAATACAACATTTAACTGATAATATCTACAGTACAAAAATAAAGTTATCTTATTACTTTAGACTCGATTTTTTTAAAATAGACATTGATAAAGTAAAATTTAAAATCTAAGTCTAAGAGCTACAGTAAAAACATGTAAATTAAATATATCAAAACGGTTCTATATTAAAATGAAACAGTATACTTTGAAAGAATACTAATAAAAAGGCGATGTCTTTATTTTGGCCTTAAATTAAAGTAAATGAATCACCCAAAAAAAAATAATAGAGAGGTAAAAGGTAAAACGAAAATTTAGTTTCAGTGTTCATATTTATAGATTTACCATTATTTAGCACCAACTATTTAGAATTTCAAATAAAGTTGACTGATTGTGATGACTCAGAAAAATGAGAACCTCATTTCATTTCATCAAAGTAAAAAATATCACTTTAGAAACTTGTCTAAGCGCTTTAGTTTTCAGAAAACTCACTCTAGCAAATGTGGCAGGATTGTGGCAGGTTTTTTGTGGGCTTTGGGACTATAGACCAATAGGCTTTCTCAATTTTGAAAAAACCTGCCACAATCCTGCCGCATTTCCTAGAGTGACTGAATTAAAACTAACCTAGTCTCAAATATAAGAGTACTGTAATATTGAATTAGATCCAATTGACTGTTGGTAAAACGAATTGACAAGTCACTGTACGCATTAAAGATAGCCACGTACGTGATCATCTCTGTACCATAGTACTCAAGATTAGAGAATAAGAACTGGAATCTAAAAAGGCCAATACATCAAATGTTAATAGACACATTTCAGTACATTATATGATAATATAATGTCTATTTCAAGAAATTGAGAAAAAAAATTCAAATTATTGAGAAAAAGTGATAAAATGATTTAGAAAAGCAGAGAATTAAGAAAAAAAAGAACAGTTGATTGTATGTGTCTCACTCGTCTTTACTATTCTGAGCAATCTATAGGCTTCAATTTAAATTATTTAAATAAAAACATCACTTTTAAGTCATTTCTGATCTTCACAACAATTATATCTTACCAAATAGTATACTTGTCAAAGTACCATAAGATGACCCCGCAAGCATTTTTGCTTGTGTCTGATGGTTTTCTCAATAACTTGAATTTTTTTTTGAAAAACACAGTACAATCATAAAAACTTGTAAAATATAACTTATTTGTGGCTTCAAAACATTTTAAGAAAACTTAATAGTATAAACTTCTTAAGCAATGACTAAAGTAAGTAATATAATAGAATGAAAGAATACGTTTTTATTTTAGTACAAGAAATCATATCAAATGTATGGCTATTATAACAGCTAGTAACTCTGAAATTAAACCGAGAAAATCAATAATTACAGTGTTTAGAGATGAAAAGCAATTCTAAACAGGGTTTGTCAGGTAGAAATAAATAAAAATTTACATTCCTTTCTCTTCACCCCCTTCAAGAATCTTCTTGACAATTATGTCTTCATTATCAGTACCAAAAACGCTTCTATTGATTATAACGGTAAGATTAAAACTATACATAGCTCACTATCTCCAAAATACGTACTCTAAAGGACCCTTTGGGGGACGGATAGCTTCACCAGTGTTACTTCCAGTGCTGGAAGTAAATACATCAAAAGCTATAATAAAAAGACTTTTAGTTTCTCTCTGTATATATACGCGTATAATATTGATATATGGATACTTACATTGGACGACGTCAACTAAAGGAACTGTCTTATCACTCTTCCACTTGGAAACCATGTCCTCATTGACAATAACGAAGTACTCATTGTTATCATTACCTCTATAAACGACTTTAGCAGCAGACATGTTGTATGTATTTATTTAATTTGAAATAAAATAGTAAAGATGAAATAAAAAAAACTTGAACTTCCCATGTCTTAAATACTTTGTCTTTCATGACGCTTTAATGAGATCATTTTGCTTAAAACAGAAACTCCGACAAGCTAAACTTTTCGCTGGCGCAAAGTTAATTTTACCTGAATGCATAGTATTAGGTTATACACCAACTACCTATAGAGTTATATTCATAATATGACATAATATATGAAGTATGTATGATCAAATTCATAAAATTAGATTTCTGAATCAGAAAGATTTTTTACAATGTTAAAAATATGACTCGATTTTTATGTAATTCTTTTCTGGAAGAAATCCAAAATAAAAAAATTCAAATATTTCGAACATGACTCTTATTAGAAGTAAATAAATGCAAAATGAAATTTGCATATATTCTGCTTGGCTCAATGTGATAATGAATAGATATTTATACCAGTTTTAATAGTTTAATTAGGACTATCAATAAATAACTAAAAACCTCGGTGTATAAGCTTACATCACTAATCACTAATCGCTAAAAGTATATTTTGTTGTATTTGAGGACATAGGATCAAATTATGTATAAAGCAAAAAGTGCAAATAAGAGAACAACAATAATGAACTTACAATAAAATAACTTAAATTTTATCAAACTAGAAATTTTGATCAGAAAATAATTAACTACTTGAACGTACACAGATAAAAAACACCATTTATATAAATATATAGAAAAGATAAAACGTCTATTTCTATATATCTATATTCATATATATAAAATAAAAGAATGGGAATCATCAATAATATCGATAAATAATGTGAATTAGAACAAGTTTTATATGAGAGTAGCTAACGTATATAAAACATGAGACAGGTTGTTAGATAACACATTATATTAATATTATTAAGAAGTACTGGACGGACATAAAGGTCTACAGTGAAATTAATGTTATGGACTACTGCATAGACAAACTTATGTGGAAGAAATATGTTGATTCAAGCACCTTAATAACAAAAAAATAGCCCATTTCAATATTTACAGTAATAAGGTTAATAATACATGTAAATTGCCTCCTTGATTTAAAACTGTTCACAGTACGTTCTTCACAAATTATAGTTAATTATGAGTCCTTGTACTATGGGTTATCTTATTAAGTATATGACAGTATATTTAATACGGAAGCCTTACTCAAAGATGAATGATTGACAGTTTAACAAAGCCTCAATGTCACTATATTACATAATATTGAAATAGAATAACATAGATGAAGGCTTATTCAATCTTTATATAGTTATATAATAATAACTAATTTATGTCAAAGTTGGATGTACAAATAACCATCCAATATAGTACCATATCACAAAAGAGAAGTATAAGCACAACCAATGTAGTGAAAGTCATAGCCACAGATATTCATTATCACGTTATTTTGACTTCAGATTATCTGTAGCTGTCTCATAACAAATACAAAACATCGGCACAATTCTTATAAAGAGAAGAAAAGTCTTTACCTTCAAGGTTGGCCTCTCTAGCCTTTTATTATCTTATTTTTAATCTAATAAAAACATTTCTTTTTTAAATATTATAAATCGGCCGATACAACATATATATACGATATTTGGATTCGATTACTTGACTAATTTATGTAAGATTAAAAAAGCATTTTCTAAGAAAATTATATTAAATAAAAAGCAATATAATAATAGTATGCTTGAGATGCACAGTATTCACTCGAAATATTATCCCTTCATCTGTTGGTCCTTTTTTTTCAGGTAGTATACTGGCTGAATTTTTCAAGCTTAATTTTAGTTGTTACATCTTTTATTTATCTATGTTATTCATAGAAACGGTTCCTTTGTGTGATGATACATAAGTCAACATCACATCCAGTACACCCACATGTAGATCTATTATAATTTTTCTGCTCTAGATGCTTACAGTTTTGACATACTCTCATATTTTCGCTTTGTATTGGCTAGTATTCCAGTTCTTCGTTGTACCTATTAATACTAATATCGCTGTTGTTTTTTGAATGGTATTTTGTTCTTTTATTTGGTTCTTTATCTTTACCTGTTAACTTATGTCTTATTTTATTTCTTCCACATCGATTTACACTCTCTTCTCGCTCGGCTGTTTCTTTCGTCATCGCACAATTCTTCAGTTGGATTACCAAATCAATCCAGAAAGCGCAATGACTTGTCAAAGGTTTGTTGGTTTTTGTAATAATATATCTGATAATATTATATATGCATCAAAAATAAATATATCAATTTAAGACTTTATATTTAAGAAAACTCGAATGAAAAACACTTAGCTATTTATCTAAATATTGAAGAAATTTGTCTATATTCATGTTTTATGAAACATTGAAAAAGTTTAACTTTTTAATTTCTATTAAATACTTCTTCGGGCTGGATGGTACACCTTTTTTAGAAGCTTTCACAGATTTTTTGAAAAAAGAAGTATCACGCTCTCTAAAATAAAATAAAAATAAAAAAGTATACGAAAGACTTTTGTTTCTGAAAAAGGTACGCGACTCGATAATTTTGACACTCCTGCCTTGAATATCATATCATATGAGAAATCTAGTAAACCAAAAATACGACTTTTTATTTTTAAAAAAAAACTTTCGTTAATGTCAGGATACAAAAATATACAACTTTTAGCTAATAGACAAAATATACTTTTTACTAAGAAAAATACTCAAAAATGGACTTTAGTCATTTGAATTTTTGAATTTTCTCTTTTTTTTTACAAAGCCTTTTCTTCTTTATAATGACATTTTAGTTTCGAGTCTTGCACGATTTTTATATAATGTAAAACAGCACCAAAGCGATCAGTAAATGTAATAGTCCAGAAAACAATAACTTCAGCTAAGTTTAAATCAGGCGAGTTATTGTTACAGGGTAGAGAGGAAGAGTTGAGTTTTATGTTACTTCAAAATCTATATATTTTATTATCAGTAAATACCAAATATAATGTTGGAAAGTAGTCTTAGTGTGTCAATACTAGTATTTTTTCATACCCTTTAGGTTAAGTTTTTCAGATGCTACTGCCAGACAGAAGCATCATAAACAATTGAAGTGTGATAGTGTCAACAGCTTTCTATTTCGATAAAAGTAAAGAAACGCTTTAAATTTATTACTTTGCTTGGATAGTTTATTTTCTAAAAATATTCAAACCTGTAATGTCTTTATGTAAACCCATTCTAATAGATGACATATAACAAATAAAACTTTATGTGGCAGAGACTTGCTTTTCATAAACCAAAATTAAAGCTCCTCTAGCTTCAGATGTAAGAGTACTTAGATAATGGTAAGTTCGATAAGAAATTAAACTTTAATAAATGTATTTTAACACATTATCTGATTGTATATGAATAGTAGAAACTTTCAATACACAATTTGTTTGTAATTTCAAAAATGTTTTAATATAAAAACGCGCACAAAGTTAACAAACTAACAGGATAAGTTTCTTGTATTAATATTGCATCGTATGCTATATTATTCACGTTAAACATTAAGTATAAATAGATAGAAAGATAGACGGAAAAACGAATGGTTTTTAGTATAGATGAACTCAAAAGAAAATGAAGAAATTGTAACACTTAGTATCTCGTGTTTATCTTATATTTTGCAGTTAATATATAAGCAATGACAATAACAGTATGAAAGAATATGTTTATTTTATTACAGGAAGTAATGATAAAAATAGGGTTATTAACAGCTAGTAAGTAACTTTAAAATTAAACTGAAAAATCCAATGACTACAATGTTTATAGACTAAAGCAATTATAACAAGGGGCCTGTCTGGTAGAAAGGTGTGTTTTAAGATGCATGTGTTCCAGATAATTTACATCTTACGATAAATAGAAGGGTAGTGACCAGGTTTTATTCCCTTCTCATCGCCTCCTTCGAGAATCTTTTTAATAATATCTTCTTCTCTAGTTGTACCAAAAGCACTCCTATCGATTATAATGGTAAGATTAAAACCATGCATAGCTCATTATCTCCAAAAATACTTACTCTAAAAGACCCTTTGGGGGACGGATAGCTTCACCAGTGTTACCTCCAGTGTTGGAAGTAAATACATCAAAAGCTATAACACAATGATTTTTAGCTTATATCTGTATGTATACGTATATAATATTGATATACAAATACTTACATTGGACGACATCAACTAAAGGAACCGTCTTATCACTCTTCCATTTGGAAACCATACCTTCATTGGCAATAACAAAGAATTCATTATCGCTATCACCTTTGTAAACGACTTTAGTAGCAGCAGACATATTTTATTAATCTAATTGATTTGAAAGAAAAGTAATAAAACCGAAAAAAACTTGAGCTTTTCGTGTTTTAAATACCATCTTTCATGGCGCTTTTTAATGAGATCATTTTGCATTAAACAAAGTGAAACTCCGATAAACTAAGACTGTGCTACCAACGGCACTTAATCCGAATTCCATTCAATTATTCTATGGGCGGCACTCATGCCGATCAAAAAATGGTACTTTATTATTGCATTTGTTGTTTACTAACACATATCATATCTTAATGAATATACTATTCACGCGTATACAAACATCTTTTTTTTTCTTGCTTTGTCATACTCTTCTTCCCCTATCATCATAATCATCATCATCATAAATATACTGATCATCATCATCATCATCATCATCATCATAAATCATAAATATACTGAAAAATGAAAAAAAATAAACACAGTAACGTGATATCCACGTGATGTCGCTCGCTACCTTCAGCTTAATCTCTCCAACTAACTTTTTGCTTTGTGTGTTCAAATGAGACTTAGGTTTAAAGTTAGGTATTGGGGTAGGGTTAGGGTTAGGCTATAGGGTTAGGGGAGCGCTGAAGGCGCCAGAATGGCTAGTTCTTTTTACTATATTTCTTTTTTTTTTTATCCTTGTGTCCTAAAGGTATTTTAATATTTTAATCCAATCAATGTGATATATACACATCATGCCCTCAAAAAGGGTTTAAAATAAAACAATGCTTAAATATTAATGTTTATCTTAATAAAACCGTCTCCTGAAATTACTGTCCTAACACTTTTGAAATTGTTGCGGCTCTCTACTAAAAACATATAGATATAACTATTTGAGTTATAGTAGTTTTTATTTATTCGAAAAATATAACCTCTTATTGAATGAATAGAAACTTTCTAAAATACAAGAACAAGACCTTATAATGAACATTTTCGAAGATTACTAAACATATTGAAAAATGAGTTTCTTTTAAAAACGGAACCAGGTTTGTCTATATTCAATATCAGGTTCAAAAAACTGTGAAACCATCATGTCAAAAAATAAGCAGGAGACTATAAATAGGCAGACTTTCATCATTTTTCAAAGCCAACATAATAACACTGCTTCATATCACGCTGTAGAGAGAGATACTACTCTCTTGAAAGAAGTCATATTATTATCACCTTTGTTTTAATTTATTTTACTATACCATACTTTGGTGACCATTTTTTATTATACCAAGTATTATAATAAACTTATTTATATTCCTATTCCTATTGATACATTGTACCTCAATGTTATCATTATTCATCTGTAATCATCTTATTTATATTATTGTTTTATTGTTTTTATTCTAGCACAAATCAAGGCTATAAATTTAAATAATATAGTTTGATTCTATTTTATAACGATTTTCTTACGGGACACCTAAAAAAAGTTCTCAGGGGACACCGATAACTCGATCCACTTCTGAGTTTTAATTAGCTAGCCAGCTTGCATTCCATTACAAGCGACATGAAGTGGTATCCCGTAACAAGCCACTTTTTAGTTTATAAAAGAAAAGAAAAGATAACAGCTTATTAAACTTTTCTTTCTTTCAGTAAATTTTAAATGATATAAAGATATAAGATAAAAATAAAAATAAAACTATTAAATGAGTTTCAGTAATTAAGTCAAGTTTTTTTGAAGCTACCTCTCCACTTCCTGCTCTTCCTAAAGATATCACCAAAGAGATTTCTAGAAATACTTTGACGGAATATGCTTTCGAGAACAACTTTGTTTTTATAACTTATAAAACTAGCGAAAAAATGCTTCACCTTCGCTGTAAAAAGGGTAGTGCATATAACAACTGGAGAAATATGGAAGAGGACGATCGTATTCGCCTGAAAAAAAGTGGACATATGGAGTGCCCTTATTATATAATGCTCAAGTACTAAATCAGAAGGATTTATCTACATTTATTTTCGTGGTGAAAAAGAACACCTCCATAATCGTCCATTAGTAGAAATCAATATTATCTTAACTTGTGAGTAAGCTGACACCCAACGATGTTCAAAAGATTAACGAAGAAATTGAGCTAAACCTTAGTACACAAACCATTTAGAAAACATTAAATAGAGACGGTACCCACAACAAGCTTACTGTCCATGACATCCCGTAAGAAAATCGTTTATTTTTTATTTTCACCATTTTATTTTAATATCCTTAAATGGATAATTATTTTTAGCCCAATGACATTTCTTATTTTATTTCACACTCAAGTTCTTTATTTTATATTATCACTATCAAAATAGGTCGATTACTTAAGGCTTAAATACTGTAGCACCTATAATCAAATCCAAATTGGTTTGAGGTTGATCGAAGTTGATCGACAATTTAATGATGACATCGGTCATTTTCAGCCAATCATATCCACTTTAGTCACGTGATTTTAAACTACAAATTAATATAATTTTTTAATATAATCATCAGTAGCTTCCGTGGCGTAGTTGGTTATCGTGTCTCCTTTACACGGAGAAGGTCCTCGGTTCGATCCCGAGCGGGAGCATTACTTTTTACACTTCTTGATTGTTTTTAATAAGGCCGAATTGTGTCAGATTTTTACCTTGTTACCTCGTACTTTTAGGATACTCTATAACGAAGATTAAATCATGTAGATTTAATATCAACGAACATTTCTATTTTATTATTATTACTTTGTTATAATTCTCTTTTTCTTCCTTCGAGATTATATTGGTTTTTTCTTTTCCTTTGGTTTTATAGAGTAAAAAAATAGAGAGTTCAAATATATCAGACCAAGAGTAGTA
>VCJA01004686.1:65297-83225 GCA_024139275.1 Backusella macrospora
ATTTTTAAACCAAAAGTCAGTTACTAGTTCTTTTTATTATATTAAAATACATTGGGTATTTATAATAAAAGGGGGTTCTTGGTTTTTTCATCAAAGATATAACTATAGGAATATAGTTTGGTGGGAAAATGAGTCATTATGAAAGATAATGATCTCTTTTGATAACTAGATTATATCAGATGGGATAATAATTCGTAGTTAAGGGTAAATAAAAATAGTTAAAAATAAAGTGAATACAAATAATGATCCTCGTTTTTGAGTTACAAAGTATAAAATAGAATATAAGAATACATTTTTAGGGTTGCGACAATTTCGTCTTACAAAATATAAAAATATTCTAGAGGTTGATTCTTTTTCTTTAAATTATTTACATTTATTTCGATTTACTATTATTTAGTACTAGTTGGGAATCATCCTACTTGCATTTATTTCATTAATTATCTTCACTTTATTTCAATTATTCTTTTTATTTTAGTTATTGATTATTTTATTTTATTATTATTTACACTTTACTTTTAAACGATGTATATACAATTATGTTATAATTGATATACTATCTGAATGTTTTACTAGTAATGCTGAATATCTTTATTTTAGAATAGCTGATTTATTATGTACAAGATTTCATTGAAACCATTCATTTTATTAATTATGTATTTTAGTTAGAATATTAATTTAGAATTAGTAGATATAGCTAGAAACCTTCATACTCAATAAAATATCAGAAATCTTACAGGCCCGATGTTTTTTTCTTAGGGACCCGATGTTTTTTTTTCTTAGGGACCTGATGTAACTCGATCCATCAGATATTCAAATAGTATAAGCTGTAATCTGCTTCAAAAAAAACATCAGTTCCCTAAGAAAAAAAACATCGGGTCCCTAAGAGCTTGTATAATAATATATAAAGGTGCTCCAAATGTATGACACGTGATTTAAGCCACATTTCGGTCCGAAAATGTGACTTTTATCCGGTATAAGACTAAACACTTAATTGCTATTCACCAATAAATAAGATCATATAATAGTTTAGGGATTATGATTATTTTTAGTATTTATTGATTAAAATGCATTTTTATATTAAATGGTTTATTATGATACACTATTTGCTAAACCTTGTTTAGTTCTCTCTATTTCTATCAGACGTATTTAAAGACTACTCAATAGAAGTGAGCTACTTAAAAGTGAGGGTTAAAAATAATATAAGAATTTATTTAATGTAAATTTTGAGTACATTCATCTACATTGTATTATGTAATACTAATTAGTACCATGGTACAGCTCACTTTACGCTGTCTTCTTTAAATATTTGTAGATTATTAAAATATATTTGTTTCTCCTAGAGGTATTGAGACTACTTTGTGTAAAATTGCTGAGATATGGGTAGCGATATATATTAATTTTTTCTTTCAGCGTTCTACTATAATACTTTTTTTTTCTGAAAAAAAAAGAGATTTAACAGAGGATTAGCCATAGTTTATTAAGTGTATTATCATTATTAGTAATTTATATATTTTAATTTCTTGTCTATTCTATCAATTATATAATAATAATATTGTTGTTACTGTTGTCTCTAAGTATAAAAATATGTCTATTGTATTTTTATTCATATTCGTCTTCATGACCCACATGGCCAGCATCTACAGGATGCTCAATCAAGTATTCTAGATAAGCAGGATGTTCCTTATCGAAAGTATAATTCATCTGTTGGAATAATCGAAGTTGTAGTAGGAATCCAGGGTTTGGGTTTATAAACGGACGGGTTCGTTTAATGGAGGCTAAAGCTTCTTTATATCTTAATTTTTGTTTAGACATCAAATAAGCAGCAACTACAGTAGGACTTCGGGAAACACCTGCTAAACAGTGAACTAGTATATTTTCTTTTTTTTCTAAACATTTTGTTATGAATTGTATTGCTTCTGGAAAGTATTGAGCTATGTTTGCTTCTGGATGGTCAGCAACTGGGATGATCTTTAATTGAATGAATGAGTAAGTGAGCGAATGAATAAATAAATGAATCCATTTATTTCATGGAAGTTTGAAATTTTGCTTTTTTCTCATTACCTTGTGGTTGAATTCGTTTGGTTCGTACATTGGTTTGAAATGACCAAGAGAAAGTATTGAAGTAATTTTGTTTTTTCTTAAAAAAGAGCTGGTTTCGTAAGCTTTGTAGCCTCCAAGCCAAATTCCAGGAAATACTTCTTGTCCGACGCTTGTAATTAAGATTCCTCCTGGCTTACCATCTTCGCCACATTCAAGTGCTTGGTAAAGATCAGAGTGGGCTTGGGCGTCAAACATTTATAAATAATAGAAGAAAAAGAAAACAAAAATATAATATATAAAAAATATGCATTTAAATAGAAAATTATTGGCTTATTAAAAATAAATATAGTAGAATTTTATTGAGGGTTCAAAATGTCGGATGCAAAAAGTAAGAGAGAAAGAGAAATATAAAGAGTTACAAAACAAAAATAATCTAAGTATGTATTATTTAGTAAGGACTTTGCTCATAAGGTTGATAGTGTTGGGGTGTGGTTTGGTTGTAGCCATAGGATTGGGATAAGTCGTCATCACCTAATAATTCCTTAACTTCCCATACGTTTTGCTTAGCACCAACAGAGAACTCAAGATCTTCCTTGGTGATGGAATCCCAGTACTTATAAATCATCATCACAACAAGTAAATTACAAATGGCACCAAAGAACATACCATCAATATAGTGCTTGGTGTTCTCGCAAATGACGACAGAGAATACGTACATAAGAACCTGGCCGATGCCATAGAATGCAACAGCAAATAAGATGTCGCCAAGGGGCCAACGATCATCTAAAGTATTGATTACCAAAACAATTTGAGAAATAGCATAAATAAGGAACATAAACCAGTTCAAAACAACATAAAAGACCCAAAGTGCTGCTTGGTTAGTATATGAAAGGCCACCAATTCCTTTGAAAGTACCAATGGCAAGGAATCCAGTAATAAGAAACCAAACAAAGGAACTAATACGAATAGACCAAAGTGATAAAGGTGTACCATCTTCAGCAAACTGGAAACCTACAAAACCATTTAATAATAAGCACCAGTACGTAGCGCATGTGACACCAATATGGATAGCTGTGAACCACTAATAAAACAGAAAAAAAATAATTGTTATTTATTTATTTTTTCTAATAAGACACGCACTATGATTGTTTATACTTACAGGGTATGCGGTGGAAGATGTGGGAATAATACCAGTAACAAGCAACATATCAAGTAAAGAAGTTAATGTATATAAATAAAAAAACATAACGATTTCCTGTCGACCTAATAGTATATATGTAAGTATAGTTCATCAACTAAAATAAAAAAGTAAGATCAGCGGTATTTACCAACTGCAGTGTATTTAGAGCGGATATGATAAATCATAATCAGGGTCATAATAATGGCGACGATATCAATAATAAGTGTGGCTAAGTGGTAAAGAATGTTAATAAAGTGTAATGATAATGATAGGTGTTAAAAGTGGTGACATTTACAAGGTTGAAAGATGATATTTCCACCCAGCTCAACGTTTCGAGAATAACAAACTGGTTCGATTCCTTCGTATTGACCGATCAAGGGGCAGAGACTAATAGCGATAGTTTTACATATCCCATTAAAATTAAGTGCCTCGAAGCTATAATTTATTGCAACCATTCGTCTTCGAAAAATTTTTTTTTTGTTGAATATATAAAAAGATATTTATATATAAAAATTATATATAGAATTAGACAAAAACAATAATAACAAAAGAAAGAAAAAAGAGAAAAATAAACAAAAAACAAAAAACAAAAAACAAAAACAAAAAAATACAATATAAGCGGGGAATCAAATAGGCTAGGGGAAACCATTAAAGAATTTTCAGCCAATAACTAAAAATAATTTTTCTTTGAAGCGAATTTAAGCTCAACCTACCATTTTAGGATGAAGCAGCTTCAAAGATGTAACGTTGACTTCATTCCCGGACCGTGATCAGTTGTACCACTCCTGTTGGCTACTTTATAAAATATATTGCTCGTGCTATTACGTTTTGGATACTACAAAGCTGAAGGAGGAAGTAGTTAGCACAGTTGTTACACTGGAAGGAAACAACAGATGGTCTTATTGGCCCATGCTGAAGACCAAACTTTATTCGCTCTATTTGTATAACGATCTGTATAAGCCATTGAATGAAATAAATAAATACTAATAATAACAATAATAAATAATACAGGAAAGTTCTACTTTTTTTTTGAAGTTTATGTGAAGTTATTGTGATTTATTGATTATAAACGAAGCTTTTATAGTAGTTATCGAAAATACAGTTATTCATTTATTTATTTATTTATAAATCATTACTATTATTATTTTTTTTACTATTTAGTGCTTGGGTCAGTACAAATAAAAATAAATTAGTACCTTGAGTAAGTCACTGTTATATTTCAAATCAGCCAATCAAAATGAGCTACTCTTTTGAATCAGAAACAATCCCTTGAAAATAAATCAAGTGTCTTGAAAATGGATCACTAGTCATTATTTTCAAAACAGATTAATTTGTCACTGAAAAAAAATTACATCTAAAACGAGAGCAAATGTATATCAGTATAAGATAATCATCCCAGGGAATTTAGCTTTGGCTGTATCGCCTAAACTTGTCATAAGCAGCAGGCACACGACAGGTGTAGTGTCAAGGTTTTAGTGGAGTATGGGGTACCTTTTACATTTCCGTGAAAGGACCTCACCAATTTCTTCTTTTCGTCTATTTTCTCTTTCTATTTTTCATCTCCATTGTATTTTTATTTGTTTACAGTGTTTTATTACAACGCAAAGGAGTAGAAACGGTACAAAATATCTAAATTATATTATATTATAAGCAAAGCTAGCTTGTATTTTATTTCATAAAAAATTCTAGACAAAGAAAAGAAGAAAAGGAGAACATCAATATTAAGTACGTGTTTATAGGTTATTGTTATTATTATTATTATTGTTGTTATTAACGTATTGTAATTTGTAATTTTTTTTTTTTAATAATAACAGTAATATTATCATTAACACTATTATTATTGTAAAGAAAATCATCATAGTGGGCATTCCTACCACTAACTTTACCACTACTATCATACTACATTATTATTGCTGTTAAGAAAAGAAGAGATACAGAAGGTGTTCATTATTGATATCAATGAAAACATCGCTGAGTCAAGTACATCACTAATAATTATAACTGCTCTTCCACTATCTGCTCCAATTAGGGAGAATACTAAACCAAATAGCAATAAAACCAATAATAATAAAACTTATGTCAATCAAACTGGCGATTATTATTCGGGTTGGGTCTATGCGTCAAACTATACCTATAATTTCTGAAGCTTGGTAATTTATTAATTTATTATCCATCAGACTTTGAACAATTATTCTATAAACCAATTTGTTAAAGGGTCAATAAACGCCTTGCATATTTTTTTTGGAAGAATTGGCATACATCTCTTCTACAGCATCATTTATTAGTACAACATCAGGTAATTTTAAAGAAAGCACAAGTGAAATCATGAGTCAATACTCTTCTACAAACATCAGTAATACTATTAGTACTATAAATTATTTGAAAAGACCCATAAAATCCAAGAAGAAGAGTAAAACTAAAACAGAAACACACACAAAAAAAAAAGCGGAGAAAAGACCGTACAAATTATACGCTTGGAAAATACGATAGAAAACTAAGAGTATATGAGCCTAGGTATTCAAATACAAACAAAGTTCACCATCCACGATGGTGAGCTTTTCTGTAACCTTACTATATATCCTAATTTTAAAATTATACGTGTATAGACGACGGCTTGTTTGTAGAGTTGCTATATAGCTATTGAAAATGTTACGTTTCTCTTGAAAACTTCTTGCCGTCATAACCAAATCAATTGCTTTACAAAAAAGTTTAGGGAATAAACCAAAACACCGTATTATTCTAGCCTTAAACTCAGAAGAGCACTTTATGAAGTTTTCAGAACATAGTTTTAAAGGTTACAAATATATAAAAGTTAGAAATAACATATCAGGCTTGTTTTTTCCAAAGGTTCGAAGATTTAACAATTGAAGAGAAACATACTATTGATAAATCTGTGAAGTAAGTAAAAGGACTAGTATATCCTAATAGCTTTTAAGTTCACAATTAATACCAGATCAAGAGACTCTCGTTCATTTAGAATGCTCCTAATATATAGTATTCAATAACAAAAGATGAAGTTTTATATAGCGGAATTAAAGAGACTATCAAGACAAAGTTGTGGAATTAATATATAAAAAAAAAAGAACGAACCAAATTTGTTCTCTAATATTTAAGATAAATGGCGTTATTTTTAACAGATAAAGCGAAATGCTTCAGCGGTGCTATTAAAACAAATATATATGATCTAGGGTTCATTTGCATCAGTCTAAAAAGAGAGATGGTCAATCCTTTAACACCTTCGGTAGTTGATGAAAAGACAAGTACAGATAGAACAGTCATTGGGGGAGTAGATCTTGGTTTACGAGATATTTTTTGTAGTTAGTGATAGTGGTCCAGAAAAGCAGCACTGTACCTACAAGAAATCTAAACCAGAGCACTACCACATCACTGGTGTAGTTCAGCAGAGCATCCTTGGGCAGACACATAAGCATTCAAGAGTGGATGAAAGATGAACTATCTCCTGCTTTCAAGACAAGTTTGACCGGAAGTCTTATTATGGAAACATCGAATGTTCTTCGAAAGTAAGATTTATAGTGAACATCTATGAGTAATATAGTATGAACAACATCGATGTTGCTATTACTTCTATTATTTTTATTATCCTGTAGCTTGTATCCTTCAAACTCCCTTTATAATTATTTTCTTACTTTTGACAATGGGTTCTCTCGCTTTCTCCTTAATAAGCAACGAGGTTATAGGAGTTCCATTTATTTGTATTTCATACATTTAATTATTTTATTGTTGCTAAAACCGTACCTATCACAAGTACCTAGTATTTCAAGTGCATACAAAATACGAAATTTATCCCTTCGTCCATTAGAGAGGCATTTGAAAGTTCGCAAAGAAAGCATTTTTAACGTATAAATATTCGAGATTTTACAATGAAAGAAAATTAGTTCAAAACTTTAAATTATAGAATGAGCTTCTTTCTTATGTGTGCTTTTTAAAAAGGGATTGTTACTTATCGGAATATCGAGATAGAGTATAAATAAAATGTAAACTTTAAATAAAAATTTGGCCAGTATATTGCCCGAAAACGGACGAAGAAATAATACTAAAAATATGAATGACTCATTTCATGGTAGATTTTACACTGTTAAACAATATAATTTTTGCAATACGATTTATAATCGCGATCATACCCCATTTATAAATACTCGTAATGTATTTACACACATATAGTCACATAACAATGAATCTTTTGTAGCTTCACATGCCATTTTTTTTTCTTTGTTATCTCTATACTTAACACATATCTTCAAAGTAAATTTTATTTATTATTATTTTCTAGCACTTCTACTGTTAACCTCAATATTTTATCCTCTTTAAACTACACAATCACCATCGTTCATACTTGTATATTACATTGTATTCTATTGTATAGTTTTTTTTTTGATAATTGACTCACATTGGATACCATGAATTACCTTAACGCTGTTAGCCCATTATTCATTGTGAATAAATTCACTTTCAGTTTTGTAGCTCAATTTCACTTTTATTGACCCAAGTATTTGACAAAAACAGTAAAATCTTGTTATTTTAAAAGATAAATAAATAAAACTATAAATAGAGAGTTTATCAGTTTCAATATTTTCTTGGCAGTATATAAATGCAAGTGTAACTTATTTTATCATTGCTTTGAATATAAGTCTATCTATTTTTATCTTCTTAAAATTATCTTCTGTCACTTTACTCGTATGAAACAAAAGTATTCGCGATGGAGTATATTAATTTTGCCTGTATACAGTTATTGGTTCTAAAACGATAAGAGTATTCATCTAAACAAACATTTGGTGTCAGATGGAGTTTTGATTGGAGTATACGACATTGTCCCTACATAGTTTAAAAAAACAAATAAACAAGGGGTAAAAGCGTAAAGCCAAATATATAAATAACAGAGTAAAACATCAATCAGACATGCTAAAAAAACGAAAGTGATGTCTAAATGTATTATTTTATTGATAGAGAAACTCCATAGTAGACTAATAGGGAATTTTTTGAATCATCAAAGTTTTAATAAAAACAAATAAACAAGTTTAATTCTTGATTGAAATTTAAATAATGAGTTGGGTTTCCTTTTAGTTCGCAGAAAATCAAGATCCCTCATTGCATAAAACACAAAAAACACAGTTACTTTATTGGTTAAACTCACTTTTACATAAACAGAGAGAGTCTGGATTGAAAGGGACACGAATTTACTTCAATAAAATCCTATTACTTTTATCAGAGCTTGTTGAAGTGTGCAGATTGAGTTTATGTGATTGAATAAAAGAGTATCTAAAGAGTTTATACCTGGTCCATTAACAGTAGATCCGTCGACAGCAGATCTATCATTTTCTGGTACCAGCCATCCAAAAAGGTTGTGTTTCCTTGAAGGAAGATCTGATGTAACTCAAAAATAATAAGAAGCTGGAATTTACCATCACTTAAGAGAATAGAGAAAAATATGCGGATATAAACAACGATTCTAGGTTTCAGCAAAGAGTAGTTTCCTTTGTCATTTTTTTTACTTACACACAAAATAAGGTAATTGGATGGTGTTGGAATATTAGCAATCTCAATAGCACCTTCATCTTGCCAAGTCTCTATTTGAACAGCTACGGCTTCTCACATTAAAACTAAAAAACCATGCTGTTTTCTATACGTAATTTTACCAGCAATAGTATCGGTGTTAACAACAGCATTAGGTAAGTTACAATATATATTTTTAGGTCAATGTTAGTATTGACTTGAAGTAATAGTTCAGGAGTGCTTAACATATTTTTCTTTCCTAACTCAGATCCAAAAGGATTTTCATTAAGTGTAATCCCATCAGGATTTATATGATCAGTTAGTTTTGAGCCAGAAATTTGAAACCAAGTAGCCATCATACCATTCATATATATAGATAGATGAGGTAATATATCCCTTCTAAAAGCAACAAGTATATTTTCAACTTCTTTGCTGAAACCAAAAATTTCAAATATATGTTGATATCGTGGATGTCTCTAACAAATTTCAAGATATTATATTGACTTACAATATCAAATATGATGCTAATTACGCCCGGTTGACCCCTGCTCTCTTCTCCGGTCCTCAGTGTCTCTTGTACAGAGATCTCCTTGACCGCCATCAAGGTTAGGTTCCTTCTTGAGAACAGTTTCAAGAAGCTCATGTCGCCCGTTTCGGTGTCACTTTGAAAATAGACCATGGTAATACTGGTCTTGCTTTACTTAAGCTAATACTTAACAAGGATGAATCTATTGATTCATAGGTGGAATAGATGAAGGTGCTTCTTCGCCGTGCTGTGGATGCTTATACCCATTCGCTTATCCTTGTTTCTTGGAAGTCTTACCTTACGGTCTACAGATAGGCATCTCCACCATCAAAAATAACCTTTCTGAGAAAGGGTAGCTTGATATTGATGTTATCATGGGTCTGATTTTGGCCCTTTCAAGAAATGTGGGCGAAGGGAATCCCAAACGAGTTGCAAGCCCTGATTCCATCAGGCACTCAAATAGTTCCACCTCTACTCACAAGCAATATCGCCGCAGTATTTCTGTTGTACCAGCAACTGCTTTTGTCTCGCTTAGTAAGGTCGTTTACTACTGTATTTATAAGACTAACAAGCATAAAATCTCGGAATTCCTCGTAGCCAAGAAACTCTGTCATTTATAACATGCTGAAACCAACTCTTCCTGAGGTTCTTCCTTTTATTCTGGTAACGGCATATGAGCCTCCATTAACGCTTTCCACGAATGATTTTCTCATCCCCGCTTTAACAACCGCCAGAAGAAGTGTGACACTTGCCCTTCGTGTAAGAAGATGGTCTTCCCTGGTCTTGGATCTCGAGGGAATTCACCTGGATACCCAAGGCGCAAATATTATTCTGCAAAGTTTCATACTTCACGATGAGAGACATATGGTTATCGATAATCATGAGAGAAGGAGAAAGGGTGGTTAAGGTAAATTTGAACATGGTAAGTAAAAATAAAGATATTATAGAATTGAATTTACTTAACAGTCTATTTTATACATTATCTTGTTTGTACTTCATTGTTATTTACCAGATATAGAATGCGAAGATAGTAAATCAGTAAATCATTATTTATATCACTTTAAAGTATCCATAACCATTAATATATTCCTTCATTGTAGGAAGATGGTATACCCATGATAAAAAGTTGTGATATTTTAGGCGTCGCTCAGTAGAGCTTACAGTAAGCGGTGAGAATCAAGTTTCTGATTTGCGTTTTCTGTAAATATAAATCAAAAAATCAATCTAATTAGACCAATTCCCCCCGCTTATCATTAGTTCTCTGGACTACATCTATCTCTTCTCTGGGCAGATCAAAACATCAGTAACCAAATATTTGGAAGCATAAATACATTTATCCTCTATCCCTTTGTTTTCAAGTGGAAAACTAAACGATATCGATCCCATAGTTTTTAAATGGTACATGCATCTAACTGATGAAATATCTTACATTTACTGAATTATTTTTGCATACTAAGATTTGAGTAATTAATTCGAATTTGAAAACAGTAACGAGTTGAAAAATTCCACTATAGCTATACTGGGTGAAGCAATAGAAAAATATAACAAAGCAGTGGCTCAAATTAACACTTTGCTCCATATAATGCCAGTATCTCTTTTTTTGTCATTGTATAAGTCACTGCCACACACATACTTATCTTCTCTTGTTTTGAAGAATACTATGCTTGTCAATTAATTGCAATGAATCAAATATTAAGGACATGTATATCCATAACTTTTCCCCCTATATTATCAGACTGGTTTTTGGAATCGAGAACATCTTGCATCATCAATGATAAATATTAAACTTACAATTAGATATCTGTTAAATTAGATCGTTTTCCTGTTGGGCAAACGTCAGATTAAACCAAGTTGATTAGAATAGGAAGTTTAAGCCTAATTGTATTACATGCATGAAGACTCTGAGCTTCTGACATGGTCTTACCATTTCTGAAGCCATGCCTGTTGGCGCAAGTTCAAGTGAGTCGCCTCCTATCTAGTCAAGTAAGGTCAACAGATGAAAGCAAAGCTTAGCAATCTCATTAGTTATAAGATTCCCTCACTTTTTTTCTGTGGTATTTTAGTAGAAGGTAGGCAGATAGATTTCAAAGTATCTAGTTGTATTTTCATTTATTTTTTTCCCAGCAGGAAAAAATTGAGCGCTGTGCAAAATGGACATTATCGGATGGTACTTGTAGCCTCTTTTTCACTATGTACCACGTCATCCGAGTTATGTTTAATTCCAATCATATTCATGTGGATGACACACTTAAATGTAATATTAAATAAGACTTTTATTGTACTTTGAATCTAAAAAATAAGTTTTACAAGGACATTACTATTGAAATTGCCAAACAGGTTGAGAAGAACTAAAAGAAGGAAGGAAGGAGAAGACTGGAGGATCTCGTTCCTGAGTCATGGATGCACCATGGAACGAACACACTTTAAGCGAATAAATATAAAATACCAATACTAGCTCGTCTGATTATGTTCTGAGTGATCTTCAGTCTGTACAAAGATTAGGTTAACGAGATCACTATTATCATCATTTATAGTATCCGGGAATCGACTGCTTTTTTTTCTTCTTCTTTCCTTGCCTTTTGTTTACTTACTATTTTTCGCTCTTTACATTGCTTTTGCCAGTTACGAGTTTGAGAGTAGACTATATCAAACAGAGCGTTTGTTTAACCATTAAATAAGTTATTAATAGTTATAGATGGCTTATACGTAGTGTCATAATATTAACAAAGTTATTCTATAACGTAAAATGGAACTATTCGTTTGACATGTGCGAAACTTGTAAGTTTTTAACTTCCGCTAGGCTTTGCTTATGCTATTTCTCACATTATTTTCTGAACTTTATTTTGGTCACAAGCTAAATATTACTAAATAAAAGTTCAACCTTTCTTTTTTCTTCTTCTTTTCTCTCCCCCTCTTTCTTTGATAGCTTTATATATACACGTATATACCAAAGATAATGACTGCATCCACTCTTATTCAGGTAGTATCTCCATCAAATCAAAGTGTTCTTTTTGAAGTTCCTTGTATGACGCGATCACAGGTTGATGATTCTGTTCAAAGAGCCACCGTTGCCTTCCAGAGTTGGAAAAAGACATCCATTTCTGAACGTGTCCAAATCCTTTCCAAGTTCTGTTCTCTCTTTGAACAAAAGAAAGATGAAATTGCCGAGACAATCACATCACAGATGGGAAGACCTATCCGTTACGGTGCTGGTGAAGTCAAGGGTACACTCGAGCGTGCAAACTATATGATTTCTATTGCAGAAGAGAGTCTCAAGGACGAGGTTGTTGAAAGCTCGGATAAATTCAAACGATATCTTCGCAGGGAGCCACTGGGTGCTGTGTTTATCATTGCTGCTTGGAACTATCCTTATCTCACAACCGTCAATAACGTCGTACCTGCACTTTTGGCGGGTAATACCGTGCTTCTGAAACACTCCCCTCAAACACCCAAGTGTGGTGATTTGTTTGTAGATACGTTGAGAGAGGCAGGTGTTCCTCATGATGCGATTCAGTCTGTCCATGTGAATGATGAAGAGGCTAATTACCTGGTTCAACATCCTCTTGTACAATTTGTCAATTTTACTGGAAGTGTGGCAGTTGGTAAGAAGATTCGTCAGTCGATTGGAGACAGTCAACGTATCAAAGGTAAGACAAAATCAGCTGACACTGGGAAAAAAAAATAAAAAATAAAAAAAACTGATTGTCATCTATGTAAATGACAGGATCTGGTATGGAGTTAGGTGGTAAAGATCCTGCTTATGTTTTTCCTGATTCTGATGTTGACTATGCTGTTGAGAATATTATCGATGCCGCCTTCTTCAACTCAGGACAATGTTGTTGTGCCATCGAGCGCTGTTATGTTCATGAAAGTATTTACGACGAATTTGTTGAAAAAGCTGTTGCTTTGACAAAGGTAAGGCGTTTTTTTTTTTTTTTTTAAAAGAAAAATCACACCAAACAACTAACTTCCCCTCCCCCAAATGAATAAATAGAACTATGTATTAGGAGATCCTTATAACACAGAGACAACCTTGGGTCCAATGGCTAACATCAGATTTGCCAACAACGTTAGAAAACACTTAGAAGATGCTATTGAAAAAGGTGCAAAACCATTGATTGATACTAAAAAATTGTTTGTAAATGATAAGGTATAGGGGATTTGTTTTTGTCATCCATCATATGCGTTTTGAATATACAGTTATATTTACAATTTTTTTTAGGGTAATACAACTTATGTTGCACCCCAAATTTTGGTAAATGTAAACCACGATATGGATGTTATGAAAGAAGAAGTAAGTATATATATTGTATTTCTTTTTTTCTTTAATATATATATAGCTCAAATCTTAAAAATAAAATCATTAGACTTTTGGACCTGTTCTTGGTATCATGAAAGTATCTTCTGACGAGGAAGCCATCAAGTTGATGAACGACTCCAATTATGGTTTAACTGCCAGTATCTGGACAAAGAGCCCAGAGAAAGCGATAGAGATTGGTAATCAGATCGAGTGTGGTACTTGGTTTATGAATCGTAGTGATTATGTCGACCCTGCACTTGCATGGGTTGGTGTCAAGGAAAGCGGTGCGGGATTCTCGTTGAGTAAGCATGGATTTAGTCAGTTTACTAGACCAAAGTCATACCATCTTAAGCTGTCTCAAAGTTAAATTAGGGAAGGAAGGGTTTTAAAGAGCAATCAAGTAAATAAAACATAATATTTATTTGTTTGATTATTCATTTTGATTAAGAATATTTAATTTTAATAATTGAAAATCAATGATGAGAAGCTAATACTAAAAACAAATTGAACTAGCAAATAATGATATATTTGTATATTTTTTTCTAATTTATTGTCGAAAAAAAAAGAAACTAATATTTTTCAGACATGATCAATACAACCAAACTGGTCCAACCAGTAAATGGATGGCTACGTAAGCCCTGACCACTTTCTCCAGAGTATTGTTCCCAGACATACCCTGTCTTTTTATAGTCCTATAATAATGAAATACAGTTTTTTTTTTAAAAACCAAAACATCCTCATTTCTACTGGTTTCTCTCCTTCCTTTTAAATATAAAACCAAATATTACCTTGTAAACGGTATTAATCAAGTTGCTTCTTAATTTTGTATAAATCTCTTTAGCACGTTCTTGATAAGGTCCTGGTTTATTCATGTAATTCTATTTGATAAAACAAAACAATTAAGTTTATTAACATTAATAATATTATTGATTTACTTACATTATGAAGACTTTGAAGAGTAAGATAGTTGATGTTAAGCCAAATGGGACCACGCCAGTAATTTTCTTCAGTGCCATAGAAGGGATCTGAAGCAGATAAAGAACGAAGACCATAAGGTGACCAAAGCTCTTTATCATTTTCAATCATATCCAAGATAGCACCAAGTTTAGGAGAGTCTGACGGTAATAAGCCAAGAGTCATTGGGAACAATGTGACATATCCCTTGTGACAGATGTGAACAGGTAAACCCTCTTCTAATGCTTGATCACAGAACATATTTTCTTCTTCATTCCAATGCAATTCATCAAGAGTAATAAGGATATCTTTTTGGACCTTGGTATATTCTTCCACATCAGAGGCATAGTCAGGACCAAGTTTGGATGAGATGTCCTTTAGTAAACCAGTTGAAAATGCCATCCAAGAGTGAAGATCAAGATGGAGTTCACCAATGCTAGGTTTACCACGAGGGTAGTCATCAAGACCGGAAGTTAAAGCATGGTTAGGGGTACGGCCTCTCCAGCGATAGGCCTCATCACTTGACGCTTCACGACCAAACATCTCAGTATGTCCACGCTGGGTGGCGCGGAACCATTCCCAGTTTTTGCGAAGCTTGGGATAGACATATTGAAGCCAGTCATTTGAAAGCTCGTCATCATCCAAGTGTAAATCAGCAAGGATATTAGGATCATCTAATGAACCCATTTTTACCGAATTATCAAGACCAAGCATTCTATTTTGTTTATGTTTCTCTAGACGATCGATGTAGCGTTTGATGGAGAGGTATAATGTGGGGGGGTTGGCATAGTGATGGAACTGGGTTTGGAATTCAAGCGGAACCTTGCTACGTGCCTCATCGCCCAAAATCTGTTCACGGGCGATCCAACCATTCTCGTCGATCAATGAAACCCAACTTTTAATAATATCAAGACTAAGATCATTATCCCACTCACCAATCAATAGTTGATGAAAGCCTTCATCCCAAAAGAAACCACGAGGGAAAAAGGGTCTACTAGGGGTAGCACTAAAAAGAGATTGTGGTGGAGATAATTCAGGTTGAGCAGGTTCACCAGCAAAACTCTCTTCATCTTGCATTGGTGGATGAGAACGATCAATAACGGAAGACCCATGGAAATAACCAATACCACCCAGCATATTACTAAGAAGAAATTGTGCAAATTGAACTTGATCGTTGGAAAATCCTTTTTGTGACAACTGGAATCTATCTTCAAATCGAGCATTGAATTCCTTTTCTTTTTCTTGTAGTTTTCTGCCTAGCGAATCGCCTAATTTTGCTTATTACATTAGATTCACTTTTCTTTTCTCACTTTTTATTTTTTATTTTTATAAAGAGTTATACATAAACATATGTCTTATACTTGCTTGTGATCGGATGCTCGGATTCTAAGGAGCGGAAAAGAACATCAAACTGAAAAAATAAAAAATCAATAAATAGAGTAATTTAGGTAATCGAATATAAATGATGTTTTCATTCTTATTTATACCTGAAATTCTCCATTAAATGATTTTTGGAAAGCATAAAAGTTAGCAACCTCACCATCAGCTTCATCCAAGGCATTTTTCAAATTAAAGAATTTATAAGGCTTCTCAAATACTTCCTGATCACTTCCAGCCTGTTGGATACGATCACGAGCAGCCAAAACAATGCTTTCACCAATAAAATCTAAAGAAAAAAAAAAGAATAGTAATGATAATAATATAAGCAAATGGTTATATATAAAAACTGGATTATTGTTATCCTTTACCTTTTGCTTTCCAGATTTCACCTTCTGGTACCTGTCTACCCCACCATTGTGTACGAGAAAGATCTTGGTTAGTATCACCATTAGGAGTTGAGTTCAAAGGTCCTGGATTGGGCAAAAGAGGTTAATTGATTTGATCCAAGCAAAAGACACACATAAGGTATCTGTCTTTAATTTATTACCATCCACAATTTGAATTTCAAAATCACCCAATTCAGGAGAATCACCTTCCAATTTGACAGGTGACTCGAGACCTTTTTTTGACATTTTGCTCATAATATCAATACCTCCCAAACCATCAAGGCCAATATAGAATACTATATTGCTAGCGAATGCTATTTCATCAAATAAATTAATACCTTTTTTCATTTCGAGACTCATATTCCCCCCTCTCTTTTCTTCCGTTATCCTACCAGCATCAAAAATAGGTGTACCACGAATACGGACACCCCAATCTCCGCCTTTGTTTCCAGGTACTTTAATAAACTCAGTTGTAATTCGAACATTACTTGGTGTGTCGTTTATTTGTTGTGAAGCATACTCTCTTCCATCATGTTTCTGGTAGCCATACCCTTCAATTCCATCACCTTGATCGCAAGCATGGCGAATATCTTATTCGAGAGAAGAAAAGAAAAGAAAAGAAAAGAAAAAAAAGGGGGAGGGGAGAGGTTTAGTAAATTAAAAATAAATAAATTGACAAGTAAAAAAATTGACAAGTAAAAAAATATATGTTTAATACTTTTGAAACCCTGAACATCAGCACCGTCAAACCACATTAAACCTGTCATTAAGGAATCTGGAATACGTGGTCTAGTACCAAAGTACAAATTGGGTCTGTAAGTACCCCAAAGTAAAGAGTTATTAGCAGATTCAACCGGAGTGAAACTAGCTTGTACAAAACTAGTACTAATGAGTAATAATGTTGAGATGGTAGTCAATGATGGCCATGAGGATTTACTTTCTCTTGTCATTTTGGTATAAAAGTTGGAAAGATAAACGACTGTTTTTATCTGCGTGCGCGCGTGAATTGCATCGCGGGTTATTTATTTTTTACTTTTTTTTAATTCGAGTTTTTAGCCAATAGGGGAGTCAAAGGTGGTGGGTTTCGTCGTTTCAAATTCCATATATGGCTTTGGAAAGAGTTCTTGTGTGTTTTTCTGTTGAATTTAAAAGGGTTCTGAAGCTCTCCAAGCTCCCCAAGCTTTCTATTTTCTATTATTGTTTATTTACTCTTGGCATCTTTGATATGTATGTAATATAGAAGAGGATATCAGATAAAAACTGGCAAAGAGAGCGTCTTTTGTTCAAGCCCAGCCAGTCTCTCTTTTTTTTCATTTTTTTGATCCAAGTTTTATTATGCAAATAACAAACAACCCATTCTTTTTCATATAGACAATGTATAGAGAGGCAAAAATAATTATACTCCAAAAACTTATTATTTTACCTGGAATATTAAAAACAATCAGTTTACCTTTACTTTGTGCCTTTTAGAGCCTTTTTTTTCGAGTACCTTTGAAATAGCTATCATGGGACGTATCTCGTTAACATTGAAAATCAGTGATGAAATATTTGACAAATATGGTAGTAGTGACGGTGGCGGTTGGGGTCGTGTCTTATTGAGTAGCTAAATAATCATATCAGAGAGGAATCGAATCCTTTTTTTTTTTTTTTT
>VCJA01004698.1:42160-56673 GCA_024139275.1 Backusella macrospora
AAAATCCACGTACTCCTTCCGCTTTGAAAGTTATTTGAACGGCTTCCCAAGAAGATTTATAAACTCTAGGATGCCCTGCAGTTCCTTGAGCCTGTAACCTAGATCATACAAGTACATCAGAAACCATTATCTGCACACAAGAGCTCCTGTATCCACACCATATAGATAATATAACTTTCTTTCTTACCTTGTACGAATGACGTTTAATGGATATACACTGGTAGCACCAATAGTGCCACTAACCATACCACAAGTCCATAACACAAATACATTTGGCTGTTTTTGTGATCCGTCTTTATTATGCTCACCTTGACTATATTGCAGATACGACAACTTTAACGTCTCGTAAATACCTAAAACATCATTTGAAATCAGCCATTATATGACATTCTTCATCATTTAAACCAATTCTAATATGTATTGTCATATATGGCATATATTTACCCAAATCCATTGCTTGGTATGGAAAAACACCGATCATGCCCAACGTCTAATACATAATATATTTGTATAAATACACGATTACTTACGCACACAAACCAAAATCCCAATATACTAGAACTTACCAATCCCGGCCAGAAAGCTCGGACGCCACCTTTTGCATACATAGCTTTTGCAGTTTCAGCAACAACAGAACTCGAGACACGGCTACTTACTGATTTCCTTACTGATGCTGATTTTTGCTGATGATTCGGATGCTGGTTTTTGTCGGTAGAAGGAGCGGATGAAGATGAAGACTGCTCGTTGATTTGACTAGTCATGATGCGAGTTTTTAAAGTCTCTACTGGATAAATAGAGAATTGTGCACAAATACCTGCCATACCACCTGCAGCAAAGCGTGCACTAGTGGGTATCGAGTCCTTATCCTCGCAATGAAGGATATTTGCCATGATTTCTTTGCACGACTCATAAGAATAAAACTTGATAGCTGATTCTGGTATAATTTTCATAACATTGAGTCCATTTCCGACAAAAAAACCACGCCAGCCACCGTGTGAATAAATGATTTTGATAGCACTAAACAGAGTTAGTGGTTGTGAAGGTGTTCCACTATGAGTAATCAGATAAATTTTGAGTCGATCAAAGGGTGCAGTGCATGTACGTGAAACAGCACCAGCGATACCGCCGGCTAGCAGATAACGTAATGCATGACGTGCTGTTTCGTCGGTTGTAGGAATCACTACTTCACCATCCTGAGTTAACTGCGTAGAGGACTCATAATAGCGATATATCTCGGTCATGTTTGTTTGAGGTAAAAGCTATGTTAGTACGATAAAGGAGTTATATAAATAAATATCAATATATAAATAAGTGTTAGTATATAAATAAATAGAGGGCGTTATTTGTCACTACTACTATCACTATACCAATAAGAAATTTTTGAATTCATTAAAGTCTATTAGGCCGTTTCCATCTATATTCGATACATAATTATTATATCAATATGCATTTCCTCTTTCTTTCGATTTAAATATGTTTATTAGTACTATTTACTTGCTGCAACTTGCCTAAATCCATTAATTGCATAAAGTCCATGACTTCTTCCTCCGAAATGGTCATGCCTGCTTGAGAAAGAGCACTTTGAAGGTCACTTGGATCCAACTGACCAACTCCACTTCTGTCGATCGTTTGAAAAAGTTTCCATAGTTCGTTTTCCTTTTCATTGACATAAATTTTAAATTCTTCAAAGTCTACAAGCCCATCGTTTGAAGTATCACAGCGATCTAAGAGTTCATTAGCATACTTTGTCCGAGCAGGCAAGTGTGTCATTTCGGTAAATCCACGTTGAATTGCCTTTCCATCTAAGCATCCTCGTTTTTCTCGATCGAGAGTATTGAACAAGTCTTGAATACGCTTATCGCGTTCAAGAGCAGTCTCGGATAAATAAAATTGAGTCGATTCTGGTATCTGGATAGCATTTTTCTCTTTGTTTTCAAGAGACATTTTCCTTGTCTTTTTGTATTATTTAATTTACTGTTATTTATTTATTTATTTTAGTGAAAGTTTGTTGAAAATGTGGGGAATCAAAAAATAAAAAATTTACAAGAGAGATGGAGGGGGTTCTGATTTTCAAGTCCAGTGAAATTACTCACTCTCACTCCCTTTTTATTTATTTAAATAATAATAAACATCATTCTAGAGAATATGGGCCATGTGAAAAAATAGGTCTGTATGACGTATTTTTTTGGTGCAAATACTTAAAATGAATATTTTAAAGATTTTTATTGGACTAAAAGTATTAAAAGCAAATAGCAAATAGTGCGATAACGATATAGAAACAAACTTTATTTTTAATAAGATAGGATATCATATTACATAATGACGTTAACCACTATTGCCTTTAATGATGGAACTACAGTGGTTAACCAGAGGCACCTCACATTATAGGAATTTTTCACTCAAAAATGCACTGTTCTGGCAATGACTGACAGCTTTTTTTTTGGAATCTCCCCCGCTAAAAAATACAATAATTTCCCATAGTGATCACTTTTCAAGAAAAAGAAGTATGGAAAGAAAGCTTTTTTTTTATATAATATTTTTTTTTATAGTGCCTCCGGTCTTAATATGCAGCAGCTCAGATCCAATTTGCAGTGACTTTTGTACAAATTGTGTTTCATTTGTGAGGCAGCCAATGTATATTCGTATTATAAAATCGACCGCAAATTAGCAAAGGTCACTGCAAATTGGAACACAGATTGGATCTGATTTACAGGATATTGACACAGGGAAGATTGTATGACTCCTCATGTCGACTTTAAACTACCTTCTTAAGAGAGTAATTGTCCAGATACCCAATATTAAATGAAGGTTTAACTATATCTACCATCACTAGAGATAAATACGATATGAACACCTTTCATATAAGTTCACATATTACCTAAGATCATTCATGGAATCCGTAAAATTCTGCCAATTACTGGCTTTTATTAGTTGAGGAACTGTCCCTCAGATAGAATCTCAAAACTACTATAATTTTTACTATTTTATTATCACAACCGATAACTCTCAGTAATTTATACCGTAATAAAATCAGTATTTTCTTATTCTTAATTTAATAGTAATAATGTATGAATGTCAATTGATTTGAATTTCTCTGCTCAAAATAAATGTATATATATTAACAAAGTAGATAAATATACGTTTCTCAATTAAAAACTAATTAGTTTGCATATATATAAATGTATTGTAGTCTCCCGGTGGGATACATCGCTATTCGATATGTTCGAAATTGAACGCGGATAAACTTAATATATTTGAGAGAGAACTTGAAAACTATTGTATTTATGGCAAGTATACCACGGAAAATTATAATGGTAAATAGCTCAACCTTATTATACAGTTCAAATATGATATACAAGCATAAATATTTGTAAGGTAGCAGAGTTTATAGATTATAGTTTCATATATATATATATATATAAATGAAAAATCTCTTTCTTAAAGATATAAATTGAGAACTACAGATATAAATATACTCTTACAATTACAATTATAATATATCATTATAATAATAAGGCCTTTATCCACATACAACTGCGTATTGGTGATTAAATTTCATTGCTGAAGCTTCTTTGCGGACTTCCGTCATATGTGTATCAAAACCATTCAAACCGTTCCAGGTATCATTATATTCATTCGAAACTGATGCATGATCTTCAAATACACCTAATATGTTTTCCCTACATGTTTTATCGAATTAATAATTATAAAAGACTAAATTACCTATCTAATTATATGCACCTACCATTGTTTTCTAGATTCTTCTTTTCCATAATCCATAATCCATAGGAAATTCCTTTTAAGCGACTGTAATGTTTACAAGACCAATTTCTTTCGCCATTTTATGCAGCTCACCATAAATACCAGGTACCATACCACGATTAGACATTGTTTTATATTTTGTTAATAATTGAGAATAAGAAAAGAAAGATTTAATATCAGCTCGTAAATACTTATATACAGCAGGTGCTTGATATAATAATAGTTTTTTTATTTATTTATTTTTTTAGGATTTTTCAGTCTTATATGGAATTAGCCTTATATTCTAACACCCTTATATCGAGCGCCTACTGCAATAGCTTATGAGCATCAACAATATCTTTTAAAAAAAGCGGATCTTCATCGAAACCAATACAGTAGATCTTTTTTCAGCTTGATCAATAAATACTGTTAACTAATGCGGTTCATTTACCTCTCAAAATTCTATATATTCACTAGGTTTAAATGCTCTGTAGATATTACGCATTGTATTCACTCAATAGATGATGAAACGAACGTATTTTTAAGTTCAAATAAGTATAAAAATAATACTAAGAAGATGATGAAGAATAAGAAGAAGAAGAAACTATTATCTTATATTTATTCAACCTTTTCTGACTAAACCACCAAGTGAAAGTTGTTTATAAATATAATAAAAATATTTATCCATGTATATAAGAGCTTTATAAATGCTTCCTGATACATAAACGGTATTTTTAATTTACCTAGTTCTGGAACCACACTTGAAATATCAATTCCGTGAAATATCGACTTTGGATATGTTCTATCCATATCGGTTGTCCATACATCAGGTCCTTTAAGATATACTATCATAAATAGCATTGATAGTTCATAACAGTGGAATAATTTAATACCTACCACAATCAGAATCTAATTCTGTGATGCCTTTTTTAGATCCCGTTCAATGAGAGCCAAGTATTTTCTATATAAAATAGTATAAGTTATAAAAGCTTTGATAAAATTAATAATAATACTCATTTAAAAATTTGAAAAGTATATCATGTTGCAAAAAAAGGCAATCATTTTCTACATGAATGTTGATTTATGAGAAAATATATATCGTTTAGGCTAGAGATATACAGATATATAGCTTACTATTTTGATCATTAGGAAGTACATAAGAAGAGTTTTTGTCTTCATGGAAGCACCTATAGTTTTTACAAGCGTGACCAGAGATATTGTAGATAGCTTCATCTGTAATTATTATCATAATGAAAGACCTCTATTTTATAATATTAAGAATATAGATAAGTATTAAATAACTTATTACAACACTATTAAATAACCAGATCCGACTAGATCCATTAATATATTTTGTATATATTATTTCCACCTTCAAATTTGTATTAAACATGAAATATACTGTTTAATAAGTAATAAAGGACGGAAGTGTAAAGAAATGACTTTCTATATTTTATATATATATAAAAAAAAAGCTAGAAGAAAAGACTGAATATACTTACTTTTGATTCATTTATTTGTTTGTATACTCTGGAGTTTTTCAAAACTTTACTTCTTTAAGGTGCTTCCTCATTTTTATATATTTTAAACACATTATTTATTTTTCTTGGAATACTACAAACCACAGAAATATTTTCGCAAATATTTTCATAAAATTGAATAATGAATATCATAAATTACAGATACGTATTTCTATAAATAAGTCAAATACAATGCAAGTAAAAAACGATTGTAAACTGCCCGTGATCTTATGATCGTATTCCAGATATAAAATTCATTGGTCATACTCTTTGGTTTAATTTTTCTTGTGCATTTATTTATAGAATCTTAGTTAAAGATGATATCAAAGTTTAGAAATAACCGCCATTTATAATACTTTATAAACAGAGCATTAAGCTTTGGAGTTTTTGTAGCATTAAATTGAAATGAAAGGATTGTTTCTTACAAATTAAACACCCTTGCCAATTTTGAGTACCTTTTTTTTTTGGTTTTATGGCATATAGTAAGAATTACCTTGTTAGAAAGATAAAATAGTTTAAATATCTGTATTGTATTATATTTTATAACGGACGTGAATTTTCTCAAAACATTTTATAATTCCCATCCATGATTCTGGTGCGACTGGGTGAATTCAGGTCATAGGACAACTCAACAGATGGTGGTGGTGATGTTGTTAATGGCTGTTCTTATGATTCAATTTCTCTTTATCTACTTTTAATAAGCATAATTTAATTAAAATTACTTTTGCTTTAATTGGAGCAATGGCGCCTCAAAAAAGGGATAAAACCTTCCTTTGCTATTTGTGGATGTTTCAAACTCATACAGCAATTTTCTCCCTTGAAAAAAAAAAGAAAAAATAAGTGATATTCTGGAATTCGACACTTCTATTTTTGCATGAAAACTTAATTAGTAAATGGTATGAAGAAAAGACTCGAAATATTCTCAATTAATATTCTGCTGATCGAAGAAGCCTATTTAGACTACTTTTTTGGTGTAACTGTGATGTTCTTTTTGTTTCAATAAAGTTAAAGATTCTAAGTACAAAAAGAGTAATTAGAAAATGACGTGTTTTTTAATGTGTGTTTGCTTCATTCGGAGTTGTATTGCTTTAAATGGTCATTTTTTTTAAAAAAACTTTGAACACATAAACTTCATTTTTTCACACAACTCTTCTAATAATACTATTCTTTCCTTTATAAATTATTTTATATGGCGAGTGAATACCTTCAAACGGTTAAAATAGCTTTGATTCTATGTTCATGTTTTTTTGCTTATGGTGTAAGCCGAAGTAAAATGGTGTAAATAAAATATTTGTTGTTTATTAATAAGTATTTTAGAGCTATTGGTCTGATTGGGCTTTCGATTACTTTTTACTTTGGACAAATCCTCTTGAACATCCCGAAGCAATTAGCCGAGCTACAGTAAAGTAGAAGCCACAATTAACTAAATTACTTAAACAATGGCATTATGAATTAACCAAAAAAAAAATCGATCTAGTTCTATTATGCAAATCAAGCCCACATTCCTAGCATTTTAAAGTATGTTCCTATTGCCAACTTGGGTATTGCAGCGACTGGTTTCGCTACGGGAATAGTAAATATGACAGATGGAAGCTTGTTATTTGATGGAGCATCACTTGGTAGGTAAAAAGTATATATAAATGTTAGGAGAATATACTGGAGTATGTATGCGTCTATATGTATTTATCTAGGAATATATGATAAATGCATGTTAAATGGATATATTGAATATATATAATTGAATCATAACATGCTTTGAATAAATAGTGCTATTATTCTTTGGATTATCGACTTATTTTTCTTCTGTGAAGCCAGGTATAACAAAAAGTCTAATTCTGTCTAAATCGAGTTGACTAATAATAAATTTTAGCCGTCACAACTGTAACAATGTCAAATGATCTTGAGGAAATCACGAAGTCACTGAAGAATATCGCAGCTGCTCATTTTATCATAGTATTGGCCATTACAGGTGACTATTTACTGTTAATATTAATGTCAATATCTTTAATTAATATATATTACTTCATCAAATTTTAAAGGAATAATCGGCTTGCAAATAACACACTATTTTGTAATGAAAAAGTCGCACAAAGAATCCCGTGAAAAAGGAAAAAAACAAACTCAAGAGCAAGAAGAACAGGAAGAAGAAGAGTCACAAGACGAAGACGATGATGATGAAGAGGAAGAAACCCAAGAAAAAGGAGAAAAAGAGGTTAATAAGGATATTTAAAACGGAAAATGAAAGTTTTTTATTATTATTTCCAATGTTATGTAAACATTATATATATACACTTTTCAAAATTTATAAATAATAATTATTACCAAACACTCACAGAGGAGCATACACAGAGACACACAATATACACTAGTAATAATAATATCTCGAACTTGTGTTTTTTTTTGTATCTGAGATGATAAATAGTATCGAAATAAAGTATGCGTATTACTTAACTAATCTTTTCGAAGAAAGCAGTATTTTTTTTTTTTTAATCAAGTAAATAAATAAATAAATAAATAAATAAATAAATAAATAAATAAGTAAATATAAAGTTATTGTTGGTTAATAGACTGATCATAGTCTCCAACTTCTAAATTAAAAGTATAAGCTTCTAGCTCGAGAATATCCTCATTCAAACCGAGTACTTTATCACTTCCATTTTCTGGAGTTGAATCTATTCTTTCAGAGCCTGCAAGAGCAGCCATGCCGGTACTATCTTGTGAAACTCCAGAGGGAGAATAACTATTCCTAGGATCAACACACACTGAAGGTAACTTCTTGCTTGAACAACTTGAATCAATGCTTCCACCTGGTTTACCTGTACCAGTGTACAGCGCTAAACAATCCATATCGTAGCTTGCGCCATTCCAATCTCTATAGTGATATACGTAAATATACATATGTATATAAGTTTCAATCCTTATTTATTTATTTACTTAACCATTTGTTTATAATAGCTTTACCTAATCCAAGCTCTTTTTTGGGCACCCGCGCAATTAAATAACAAACTGGTGACAAGTTCAAAATTTGTAATGCTGACCGAGGCTAGTCGACCACCATATTCTTTACAAATAGCTCTTGATCTTCCACTAGAAACACCAACTGTTGGTATAAAGTAATGTCCGTCACGACATATTGGTGGTACGCTAGCACTGGAGTGGCTTTGCGCCACTACAGCATAAATGAATGCAAAGAGCCCGATTGATTTTAATAAAGTCATGATTATTTGATTGGATATAATATGAAAACGAGAAGAGAAGATATAAAGCAGTTTATAAGCTTAGTATTTATACTATCAACTTGGAATGTGTGTTTTTTATTCGAACTTATTCATCCAGAAAAACTAAAGTCTTTTTCTTAGTTGTTTACATTCCTTTTGAAAAGTAAGAAGAAATTCAGGAACAATGCGGTTCATTTTCGAAACTTTTTATTTTATTATCGTTTTATTTATATTGAGGTTTATATGCGAAACGAAAATTCATGTTACAGCTTGTAGTCTGTTGGTTGAATTGATTCATGCTTGTATTGCTTCTTGCCCGATCCATAATCACCAGCTCCATTTCCATTACCAATAAGTTTATATTTATAAATGACAAGACCTTCAAGGCCGACAGGACCACGGGCATGTGTCTTGTTTGTACTGACACCCACCTCAGCACCGAAACCATAGCGGAATCCATCAGCAAAGCGAGTACTGGCGTTCCAGTAACAACCAGCCGCATCTACTCGTGTCATGAAGTAATCAGCAGTTTCTTTATTTTCGGTGACAATGGCATCAGTGTGCTTGGAACCATGTTCGTTGATATGTAAAATGGCAGCTTCGACATCGGGAACAACCTGGACGGCGATGATCATATCAAGGAATTCAGTATCATAGTCTTCAGAAACTGCTTGGTGGATTTGAGACTTGAATTCGTTAACAGCCTCTATTTTTGATAATACGGAGAGTGATCTGGTATCGCATTTAAGTGTAACACCAGCCTTGAGTAAAGCAGTAGCAACAGTGGCAAAACCACCAGATTGTAACAGTGACTCATGCACCAACAGTGTCTCAGCTGCGTTACATGCCGCAGTATAATTGGTCTATTATTCGCCACCAGAAAATAAAAAAGAAATGTCAGATCATCTAGTTACTACGACACATACACATGTATATACACTCTTCCTCTCTTTCTTATATAGCCAATCCATAAACTTAACCAACTACAAATACTTTACCTTTGAATCTACAACAATCTTGGCTGCCTTTTCAATATCAGCTTCCTTATCAACGTAGACAGAGCAGAGACCATCAGCGTGTCCAAGAACAGGAATTCTGTATAAATAATAAGTTGAATTGAATTGAATTGAATTAGTGATCATGATCCTTTACACTCCACTTTCTACCCTCTTCCTCGCCATCTTTCTTTCTTGCATTGGGTTTACATTTTCCCCTCTTTATCATACTTTACCTGGTATTATTCTGAATATATTTAACTAAACTGTTGCTTCCTCTAGGAACAACCATATCAACATATCTATCCAAGTCTAACAAAGCACTAATATCTTCACGAGTTTCAACAATCTGAACGGCCTCTTTAGGAATACCATTTGAGGCAGGTAAGCTGGATAAAGCATCCTGGATAACACGAGCCAAGGCAGCATTTGTGTGAGTGGCTTCCTTACCACCCTTGAGAATGACAGCGTTACCAGACTTGAGAGCCAAACAAGAAATGTTTACAACGACTTCGGGACGAGCCTCAAAGATAGTAAGTAATACACCAACAGGAACAGTCAAACGGTAAAGCTCCAAATCATCATCCAATTTCTTTGCCATGGTAACCTTCTTTGTGGGATCAGGCAAATGTGTGATATCGCTCACACCAGAAAGAATTGTATCAAATTTATCTCCCTGACAGACGTCTAAACGTTTGAAAAGTGAAGAAGATAATTTACCATCCTTTACCAACTCTTCAGCAATCTAAATACAGAAATAATAAAAATAAAAGAAGATATATAAGTGGTTCAGTTTTTTTTTTTTGTTTGTTTAATATGAATATAAGAGTATAAATAGACTATATTACCTGTTTATCCTGTTCATTTGCCTTGAAAACTTCTTCTCTACGCTCGCTCAAAACTTGCTTTATTCTTAAAAGCGCCTCATTCTTTTGTTCATTAGTAACAGACTGCATACTGACAGAAGCCAGACGAGCGGCACGGGCGATTTCAACAACGTTTGACATGGTGTATTAAATTTAAAAAAGAAAAGAAAATAAAATATGTATATCTTTTTTTTCAAAAAAAAAATCATAAAAAAAGCTCCCTTTTATAAATGACGGAGATTTAAAATTTCATCTCTCTTTTTAAAATAAATCATATACGCTTTTCCTATTGCGTCATTTATCTTGATAATAAATTTAAAAAAGAGTGAAAGAAAGAACCCCAGGTCAAAAATTTATGTCATTGTACTGCCATATGTGTTATAAATCAGGTACACACTAACTACGTATCATGTGAATCAATTAACCCATTCAAGATTACCTCTTGAAGTTTGTATTACTCTTTAAACTTTAATAATAAATTAACTCATTAAGTAAAGTGGTTTTAAACAAGTGAAATACAATGGCTCATATATCATATTTGACAACATTTATAGTTTATAATCATTAATAAAAACTATATAAAAAAGAGGGAAGAAAAATGAAAGGATAAAAAAATAATCACTCACATATATCACAACATGCAAGTCTGGAGGGTTCTGTTTTGTTTATTGCTGATAAATGGTCTAGCTCATGCTAAAACGAGAAAGTATGAATTAAACGTGATGCCTGCTATGCTAAATCCAGATTGTTTTAACCAATCTTACCACTCCCTCACTATCAATGGCCAATTACCTGCACCAACTCTTTATGCCGTTAATGGCGATTCTGTCGAGATAACCGTGAATAATAGCCCTGAATCAAACTCTCCTATAAGTGTTCATTTTCACGGAATTAGACAAGTTGGTACACCTTTTGCTGATGGTGTTGCTAACATCTCGCAGCTGGCGATCCCACCTGGTCAGAGCTTTGTCCATAGATTTACTATTGTTGACCAATCAGGCACGTTTTACTATCATGCTCATGTTGCTTTGTATGACGACACGATACAGGGTCCCTTTATTATTTATGAATGTGAAGATTCCTTAAAAAAGGCCTCCAACCCCGAATATTACAGTAATCTTAAAAGTGATAACACCAAAAGTGATGAGGTTCGAATCAAAGAGGGCCCATATGTCTACGATGAAGAGATCATCCTTCAATGGACTGAATGGTGGCATCAAACAACAGAAGACCGGTATAGTTACTATATGGGTCCTACTTATGCTGCTGTCCCGGGACCGGATGCATTTCTGCTCAATGGAAAAAGTGTATTTTTTAATAATTCAATTACTGATGGTAATACTGATATTTCTGCCAACAAAAATGATTCAAGAAATTCGATCAAGACTGATTCGGAAGATAATGGTACGTCATGCAGAGGATTTGAGATTTTTAATGTCGAGCCTAACAAAACCTATCGACTTCGTTTTATTGGTTCCCTCACCTTTCGTATCCTAGGCGTATTGATTCCGGATCATCAAATGACATTGATTGAAATTGATGGAGAATACACCAAGCCCTACAACCTATCTTATGTTGAATTTGCTGCAGGCCAGCGCATGAGTGTACTGATTAATACCGGTGATTATGCAGATGGTACAACATTCCCTATTGCTTCAAACAACCGACGAGTTGTGGTCGGTGCAAACGGATACACACCCAATGGCTATGGTTACTTTCGCTATGGCAAGTCATCTTCATCCTCAGATAAGATCTTGACTGCACCTGATATTGCCTCTCTACCTCAGGATGCTTTCCCTGTCGCAGATACACCGGGCTGGATTCTCAAGGACGTCAAACCTTACTATCCTGGAGAAGAAGAAATTATCAAAGCAAAACCTTATCAGACAATCAAGATCTCCATGGATGAAGTACTTGTGGGTAACCTGACAAGGTTCAGCGGAAATGGGCGGATTTGGAAGCCTTGGGGTACTCCGACAATGTCTGTGCTTGATACTGTTCTAGCTAATCCAGTAAATCTCGCGTCATTGGAAGCTGATGGCTATTTAGCCGCACATAATACTTATTATGTACCTTATCAAAAGACTATTGATTTGGTATTTCAAAATGGTCCTACTACTGGTGGGTTCTGTGTGGATCATCCTTGGCATACACATGGCCACTCTCATTATTTGATTGCTGAAGGTGCTGGAGATTATGACCTCGATCGCGATGCAGATATCATAACTTTTGATCCTCCTTTAAAGAAGGATGTCTCAATGCTATACCATATTAATGTGAATAATACTCTTGGATGTGGTTGGACTAAAGTTAGAATATATACGGTAAGGTGTTATTATATATATATATATATATATATTGTATAAATAAAATATATTTACTTAGTTATTACATGTAGGATAATCCTGGTATTTGGGCTGTCCATTGTCATATTACCATGCATATGGTTCAAGGGAAAATGATTATTCTGGAAGAAGCATCTGAGCTTTTACCTGAAGTTATTGAATCTTCAAAATAATGTGTATTAATAATAATAATAAAAAGTATACAAACCTTTCCAAAAAAGGGAAGATGACAGAAATAAATTAAAAATAAGGAGGTTTCTTTTTGTGTGAGAATGTGTAGAAACCTTATCACAAAAAAAAAAAGAGTAACTTTTCTTCAATTATCAATGAACAATAACAACGCTATAAAAAGATAAAAATCACAGTCATGTGCTTTTGTTTATAATGAATTAAAAAACGATAAACGGAAATAAACCTGATATGTTTATCGTAAGGTATCATTATTTTTCCATAAACGTTTAAATCGTCACATTTAACTATATTTTTTAATTGTTATTTTTATCTGTCTTAATATTTAGATACTTAAGTTTTTGATAGTGTTAAGATGGATAGTATCAAGAGCTCCCAAAATTTCTAATTACTCAGAAGAGGTAAGTTGGGCTCTTATTATTATTAGTTCTTAATTATATATCAGTGTCAATCACATTCATTTGAAAGAGCGATTCAAAAATGAATGTTGTATATATTTTTAGCAGCAGCGCTTGAAAATTGTCAAATAAAAAAAATCGATGGATGGATAAGCTATTTTTATTATTTCTCGCCATTCCTAATATAGAAAGAGATATAGAAAGCTACTTGATCATGGAAGAAATCACTGCTGCTATTTAAAAGCTAGTTGTTGTACTGTGTTTTTCATGAAAATGAGAAAGTAATTCAAAATATCGAGAAGAAGCAATCATATTAACGAGAAAAACTTTCATTTTATTGAGGAAGCCATCAGGAGTAAGATATAGTGTAAAATGGGAAATCTCGTGATATTTCGACATGGATATTATTTGGTAAGATATAATCGTTGTGATAATCAGAAATGACTTAAAAGTAGCTTTTTATTTAAATCATTTGCATTGATACCTATAGAATTCTCAAAATAGCATAAATGAGCGAGACACATACATTGTGAAAATAACAAAAAAAAAAGAGCACTATGGAGTTTGTCATTGAGAGGAAAAATAAGCGAAGTAACTCGCCGCACATATCATAGCTATCTATGTATCAAAGTGATATTCTTAAAGTGCGATTAAATATTTTGATTATTTACTCGTACAGTCTCTATCGAAAAATTTAGTCTTTTACACCCTTAAAATGAAAAAGGAGTATAAAAAATCGCAAGAACTTCGTTAGTTTTGAAGATTTCCCGGTAACTATGCTAGCAAAACTGACTTTAATCACACAACGATCACTGTACTACACTATACAAGCATAAAACATTATTTACTTCAATTTTTTTTTTCTTTAAAAAAAAGGACTATTTTACACTTTGGTAAAAACTGGGCTCTGCAGCACGTACTAAATGTATTAATGCTTTGGCAAAGGGTAGATTTGGCAATGCGCCCCGGCTGAGTTAGCATATACCAAATTTGTATTTGATGATTACTTTGTGCTGGCTTGTTTCTCAATGTTATATATATTTACATATATTCTGATACGATTCCATTAATCCTATTTGGTAATACATGTGTCCATCGCGATTCTATTAAAACAAGTCATTAAAAGAAGAATGATAATGGGATTTAACAAACTTCACTACAAACCTGGAAACTCAAGGGTACATTAAAATAAAAATAAGATCAAGAGAAACAAAATTTGATATGTACTTTTTTTTTTTTTT
>VCJA01004712.1:26518-43715 GCA_024139275.1 Backusella macrospora
CTCTTTTAATATGTGTTATCGGCTTAATATTTGCAGGTTGGATGATGGATATATATCAGGTATATTTTTTTTTGTTTTGATATATATATATATATCTTCCTTTGTTCCTCTAGTTGCTGATTACCAATATTATTAATACCATAATCATGACGATTATAATTATAATAGCATTGGGAAGTCTTCACCAAGGTGTCAGAATTATTCATTTTAGTTCCTGTCTTATTAAACTTAAAAGGAAACCTCGAAATGAATTTAGCAGCCCGTTTTTCTACCTCAGTGAGTGAATTGAATGGGATGATTATTGCAGTATATTAACAAAAAGAGATAATAATAGGCAAATTTGGGTGATTTAGACGATCCTACAACTAGAAATGCTCTTGTATGGGGTAATTTGTCATTGATCCAAGTTCAAGCACTTATTTCTGGTTGTATAGCAGGTGTTTTCTCTGTTTTTCTTGGAATGTTACTACACCCTGATGAAATCACAACAGTGTCTGAGATAATACTAGTCGTAGCAAGTTCAATGGTATCTGCTTCTGTTTCTAGCTTTGTATTAGGCGTCTTTATGTGCATCTTGATCATTATCAGTAGAATATTGAAAATAGATCCAGGTAAAAATCGTTTATTTAGAATATGAAAGAAAATGCGTATCTCTTTTGTCTAACGTGTCCACAATTCAATAGATAATATTGCTTGTCCTATGGCTTCCTCATTAGGTGATGTTGTTACCCTTGGTATTTTAGCAGAGTGTGCAAAAATTTTATTAAATCATATAGGTAAATTTAAACTGGTACTACATAGGAAATAGGCTTATAATTCTGTGATTAGATACACGCTTTAGTACTTTTTTAATGTTGGGCATGTTTGGCTCCATTCCCTTTTTTGCTTTGGCTGTATGGCGTAATCCTCATGTAAAAGAGTTGCTCTTTTCCGGTTGGACACCCATTGTTATTGCCATGCTAATTTCTAGTGGAGCAGGTCTGGTACTTGAACGATTTGTAGAGGAATATAAAGGTTTGGCCATGTTAACTCCCATTTTATGTGGCTTGTCCGGTAACTTTGGTTCAATTTTCGCTTCACGTATCAGTACCTGTCTTCACAAAGGCGTCCAAGAACAGTTTAAAATTGTTGAAAGTACACTGTTATTAATGAATGTACCTATTCAGATATTATTCTTGTTCATTATCTGGATGTTAGACATTGGTCATCTCGATTTCACAACAGGCTTTTTTGTTTCTTATTTTGTCGTATCCATGATTAGTGTAAGTTGGATATTCAGTTATGTATGATGGATTTAATAGTGTTGATATGAAGTGACTGAAACATTTAATGTAGACGCTTTTGGCTCTAAGAATGGGAAAATCAATGACACTGATGTTGTGGAAATATAAGTATGACCCAGATAATTATGTTTTACCTTACCTGTATGTATAAAGTCATCCATTGGACTATCCGAAACATAAATAACATAATATAACCACTAATCAACTTCTTATTTTATTTTAGAACTGCTATTATCGATGTAATATGTACTAGTTTATTAGTGTTATCATTCACTTGGATCAGTTCAAGTAGATATGCTGAACTAGAAGCAACTCAATAGATACCAAATGGAACAAAAGTTCTTTTTATGTAAATAAATGCGTTTGCAGATAATTTCTTGAATTTTCTCACGCTCTTTCATCATTTATTATTATTATTTTTAGCTTCTTTTTTTTCTTTTCTTTACTGCTCTTTCTCCTTTTTTTTTTTGTATTGTATTTTTTGTATTTTTTGCTCATGTTTCGTCCTTTACTTTTTCAAATCAGATCTATAACAACAAGAGCAATTGAAAGGCCAAATGCTCATGCTTTTTATGACGATAAGATTACCACGGTAAAATACAGAAAAAATCACAGAAAGAAAGAAAAAAGCCAAATAAAGCCAAGTAAAAACTCTTAATATTTACCTTATTTATATCCCAGTTTGCGAATAAAGCAGTGAAACCAGTAACACTAAGGCAACTTGTAAAATTCGGACAACCCCCTCTTTCTGATGATTCACTACAAGAGTGCACACGATATGCTCGTAGTGAGTTACCTGTTAGATTAGCAAGACGTGTGAGAGCTTTTCAGAGTCTACCGTTTATCGTAGGAACAAATCCATATATAAAAGAGATTTATGGGCTATATTATGATTCTTTTGAATCACTTGTTCGATATGCATCACCTGGAAATATCGATGACGATATAGAATTTGTTGAGAGGTTAAAAGAGTTTGTAGAACGTCATAGTGACAATATTCCCACACTTGCCAAAGGTACAAAAAAGAAGGCACATGTATAAATAAATGGCAGGTTATTCATTCGTTTAAAAATAGGGTTTTTAGAATGTAAACAATATATGAATAGCCAAGATATGGCAAAATTTTTGGATGATATGATTCATGCTCGTATTGGTATTCGTCTAATCGCAGAACAAACGATAGCTTTGATGCAGCAAAAGGATATCAAGACAGAAAGTTTTATTGGAATAATTGACACGCAACTTAGACCGGATCAGTTGATAAAAAACTGCACAGAGTTTGTATCAGAATTATGTGAATTTAATTATGGTCAGAGTCCAGAAGTCATTGTTGATGGTCATATTGATACACAATTCAAATATGTACCTGTTCATCTGGAGTATATACTTACTGAACTATTAAAAAATGCGTATCGAGCAACAGTAGAGCATCATTTAAAGATGTCCCGTACAACGTCATTGCCGCTTATCGAGATTACAGTCAGTCAGGGTAAGGAGGATATTTCAATCCGAATTCGTGATCAAGGCAATGGCATTAGCGGAGAAGACCTAAATAATGTTTTTGACTACTCTTACACTACTGTTTCAAAGGCGTCTGAAGATGAAGCTGATCCATCTAGCATATTTCGAGATATCTCAGAAATAGCTATGCAGAGTGGTGTAGGGGGTCCATTGGCAGGGTTAGGGTAAAGTTTAAGAGTATGTAAAAAAAATTGTACAAAGACGTATATTTATTATTATTATTCTCAATAGGTTTGGATTACCATTGGCTAGATTGTACGCACGTTATTTTGGTGGATCTTTGACTTTGATATCTATGTCAGGATTTGGTTGTGACGTATTTCTTAAATTAAAACATATCGATGATTTTATGGCGGAAGGATTAGAGATTTAATAAAGCTTTATTTATTATATTTGTCTATCGTTTAGATAGATATATATATATATATATGTAGAACCGTTACAATATAAAATAGTTTTGGTCCTTAGTGTTTGACTTCAATTTCACCAGAGGTCCATGCTATATAGAATCACTACGGATATTAAGCCACTTTTTTTTTAACGTATACATATATATATTTATATGTATATGTATATTTTTTTAAAAAAAAAAATGATAATACAATGTATAATTATATGCATCTAATTACTGAAAGAATAGCATGCCATTTCATAGGATACGATTATAGTGATACTAATAATAATAAATAATTCCATATTGAACTTCAAACAGGACTGTATATTTAAATATTTGCTTTTCATGTCTATTTGGGCTACCTAGGGCTGGCTATTACAAGTTAAGACCAATATATTTTAGAATGAGAGGAGCTACAGTAAAAACGTCTGGAAGAAATAGATGTCTCAAAAATCCAACTGAAAAACTGCCATGTGAAGATATAGGTTTGGAGTGTAACACCCTCACAATGAAGCTGGCAATGACACAATGCAGCAAACTTCTAGAATATGTGAGCAAATTGGAAAAAAAAAAGCTCTTGGATAAATAGCTAAATACGCTATTGAAAATACACTTTTCACTTGTACGTGAAGATATATATAAAGAGTATATCAAGAAGACGGTTTTGAAGTAATAAAAGAGAAAGAAGAAACCAGAGCCTGTCTATCTTAGAAATTGGATTACTATTAAAAGAATTTCTGCTATAAAAAAATCGAGAGAAAAAGAGAAGAAATACATATTTAAAGAAAGCCGGAATGATTGAAGAAGAAATAGAGGAATATAACTCACTCGATTATACTTATAAACTACAACAAAAAGTATAAGATTCAATGGAAATGATTATATAAGATAACCCAGAAGAAAAAGAAGTACAAGATAAAGAAGAGTAATACGAAGCAAAAGCTATCCAAAGAATGATAAAAAATCTTGAAGACAAAAAAAAAGTTTGAAGTCAAGGTAGAACAGTGCAACGTCAGAATCGCCTAATGCGAAGAAATATCAATAAAAGGGGTATGTCTAAATTTTATTTTGGTTTTATTTTTTCTCTTCAAATAAACTAACATTTACTTCTAGAGAGAATTAAGGTGCAGAGTTTACGATCATTAAAGCCAAATCAAATGGATTTGGAGGTTCATCTGAAAGTCTTGGCGGAAAACAACCCATTAATAACCTAGGCTTTATTAATAATGGAGTGGTAAAATATAGGTAGTTCTACTGATATTAGTAGATCTATGTATCCGGTATTTTCACTTTGAGAAAATGGACAAGTCATGTATGGTATTTTTAAAATATAAAAGAAAACTTCTTCTTTCATAGCTTATCTCTTACTATTTTTATAATATAAGCAGTAAAAAAAACATGCTCGGTTTCCTAGAGTGTGAACGCCATGAAAATACGTTTCGATAATAACGAAAACAATTTTTTTTTTAATTACAGAGAAATAAAATAAAAAATAAAACAAGAATGTTATTGCAACTCATAATAAATGATAGCTAAACATGTTATGATTTAACTACTTTTAAATGGTAATATAATTACCCTCGATAAATTAATAGTAAACTTAATGTTTTACTGGTAAGCAGAAGCAAAAAAAAAAAAAAAATGAGAAAACTAATAAACTGAAGAATACAAATATGACAAGTTTTTCAGTGAGAATTATCCTCTGGTAACTTGTATTTTTAAAATTAATATATACTAATGAATCCATGACGAAAGGCCTATATATTTTCCAATAGCTCTACCCCGTATCAGGGTATATACCTACTGTTAGACTATTAATGGAACGGATAAATCAACTGAGTTGATCTTTATTCTCACAATGTGAAAGAGTATGTATTTTATTAGAGAGAAAATAAACTCTACTACACTTATTAAAAATGGGGAGAGTAAACGAGTGTGTACCAGAGCTTTTTTTATGATGTGGTGCAGTTTAAAAATAATACAATATATGTTATCTTTTGTTATTTACTATATAGCATGGATATATGTTTATTTAGGAGGGATTTTTTCGATTTGTCGGAAAAGCCAATAAGAATTAGTATGATCTTGCCGAGCTGTTGGAGACACTCTTATATTTTAGTATAAATAAATACAAGAAATTTTAAAAATAATAAATTATTATCAGTTTTATTACTATCATTATTAGTACAATGTAAATAAATCAAAAGAAAAGGAGAGAATACAAGAGGTTAGTTCTTAACAACAATCTTTGGCGATATCCAAGTTTCGTAGCTTTTTGGCTTCTTAGGATCGGCTAGCAATTTCAAGGCAGAGAACCGGAAACGATAAGTACCAGAAGGAACTGGGATAGGAATAGAAACATTTGGAATAGACTTTGGAACATAAGTTCCATCCCAAGGATAATTAGAATATTGGGATTTGGTTAAAAAGTTACGACCCATATAGTTGAGACCAATAAAGGTATCACCAATGACTTTTTTGTCGGAATTTAAGAGTTCAATTTTGATATGGGCAGAGGGAGTAAGTAAACGAAGAGAAGAGATGGGCTCGGTGCCATTCTTCGAGCGATCATAGACAAAGGTAGCGTTAGTAGGATATTCGGTACCGTCCTTATCGATGATAGTAGGGAAACCTTCATCAAATATGGGCAATTGACTTTGGACGCCTACAATACCGAAATAAGGAACATGAATATCTTTGGTATACTTTTCATGTTCAGATTTGAATTGAATGAAGCCACCATACATAATATGATCTTTGGGATCGGACTTAGGAGGAGTAACAGTAACAGTAATTTTTTGGGACTTTCCTGGTGCGAGCTTAAACTTTTTTTCAGAAAAGTGCAATTTAGCGGTATCAGGGGCGTTAGCAGCAGGTTCAATAAAGGTATATCCAGTCTTTTTAACATTATAAGGATTAATGGCAGTGGAAGGCATGTTATATAGTTTGTATGAGGCAGTTTTGGATCCTTTGTTGGTAATCACAATGGTCTGTTTTCTGAATTTTGTAGTAGCAGTATCATTGAAACTAAGTTGAGCAGGACTAGCATGAACATTTTCAGTAATTGCGTCGTAGACTTGAACCAAGCCAGCACCTTGACGAAGAGGATTGTCAATACTAGTTACGTTAAAGACCTTAGTAGGGGCAGCATAATTCTGGAATTGTTCATTGATAAATTTCACAGCTTTTGAGCTTCCATGAGCCTTTCTGTATAAGGCAATAGAGCCTGCAACGTAAGGAGAAGCCATGGAAGTACCACTCATCACACCCCAACTGCCCAAATAGCGAGGTAGAGTAGAGTACACAGAGCCACCAATACCGGCAATGTTGGGTTTAAAATTCAATTCAGCAGAAGGACCCACGCTAGAAAAGGAAGAAACAGTACCACCAGTAGTAACTGGTACAACTTGACCCTCCTTGTCAAAAGTAAGAGTAATTTCTTTTCCTTTTTTGATAGTAGCCAGCAGCTCTTGACCATCCTCCAACGAAATAGATACAGTAGGGATTTCCGCATTTGGTACAGATGCAGAAAAACTTCCAGGTACGTTGTTATAAATAATGGCGCCAACAGCACCAGCGGCAGCGGCATTTTGAACCTTAACAGAAAAATTACAAGAACCTCTTTGAATCAAAGCAAGTTTACCTTTAACTTCGGGAGAAATGGAATCCGATGTACATGAATCAGACTTTTCTCCAGGATTCTTATCTGAAACAACAATAGGTCCATCTTCAATAGTATCGTCTCCTGCAGCAGTATATACTAAAAGAAGTACATTTAGGCTAACGATTTTGTGCGTAGTAAACAAACAAAAAACGACTACTTACAAATGACGTGATCAATACCAGTTGCTTTAATGCTTTCAGATACATAATAACCGTTATCAACAGAAGCAATTGAGAATGCGTTAGTGGCAGTACTAGGCTGGCCAACTGTCAATGCGCCTTCGTCGCCTGAATTGCCCGCAGAAATAATAACACTGACGCCTTTGCTGACAATCTTGTTCACAACCTCGTTTTCAGCGTCAGCGGTGTTAGACCAAGCGTTTGTTTCACCTAAACTCAAGTTGATCACATCAACACCTGCATCATAAGCCATTAATAGAGCCTTGATAACTATATCATTACTAGTGGATCCATCGCAACCAAATACGCGCCACATACCAAGACTAGCTTCAGGAGCAACACCTGTAAAGTTCTAATTGAAAAATAATAATGATATTGATTAACCAAAATGACGTTTTTTTTTTTTAAAAAAAAAAAGAAGAAAAAAAGTAAATTCATACATTTTCTTTATCGTAACCTGCAATAATACCAGATACGTGTGTACCGTGACCTATGTGAAATGAAAATGAAAATAAATATTGCAGATCATTTAGTTTTGCGTGCTAATATATTACTATTTTTTTATATTATACTATTATTTCTTACCACTGGCACCGGAAGCTTTGCCACATTTATCAAGAGGGTCAGGGTCAGGATGGGGCTCATTAGAACCTGTGTAGGCGTCACCAACCAGATCGAAGCCTTTGACAACTTTGAACCCCTTTCCGAAACCACCTCCTAATGCGGGATGCATGTAGTCGACACCTAGTTGAAAAAATAAAATTATAAGATTATTTTTACTCGATTGACTAAAATGAAACTTAAATATACCTGAATCAAGAACACCAACTAAAATACCCTTTCCTTTGTTTTTGAGTTTAGAGTGTACTTCATCTACTTGAGTCATAGCGTGAGGTAATATAGATTGTTGCTTCTTCTGTTTTTCAATTTTTATGGTAGGGCGATGTATTTTTTTGACGGGATACACAGCATTGACTTCAGAGCTCTCTAAAATAGACTCAATTACAGCTTTTTGTGTCTCGAATTCATCGCTATCGATACGAACTGACATACCATTGAAAAATTCATGTTGATAATCTTGATGGATCTTCAAATCAGCATTTTTGAAATTTTTCTGAAAGGATTGGACAAATGCATTTCCTGAAGATACACCCTTTGCGTTAAAGCTAATGATGTAGCGACCAGGAATAATGTCGGTTGATCCTTTTTTAAACTTCGGATGGTCAATTATTGCCTCTGTTGGACCAGAAAGAACAAGTACAATAAGACATATACCTGCTGCAAATAGAGGGAAGATGGAAAGAGAGGGTTTTTTCATTCAGAAGAAAAAAAAAGTAGGAAAAGGGAAAGTAAAGAGAAAATAAAGTTAAAAAGGAAGGCTTTTAAACAATCTAATTGTTTTGTTTTGTTTTATGAAAAAAATCCGACGTATCAGCCATATGTCTACTTTTATACTAAATATCATTTATGAGAAAACATGCAATGCATATATGCGGTTTAACATCTTCGTTGTACAAAACATGTATAATATACGGGTTTGCATACTATCCACCTTCTTATATAGCAAGAAGTGCTAATTTTGGTAAGAACTAGTCTTTTATGCTAGATAAATTGCATTTTTTCTTTGATATGTAAACGTCCCAACTATTGTTGTAGCATAAATGGAAATCAATTTCAAATCAGGTGTAAACTTCCAGGATTAGACAATATAGTAACAGTAGACCAAAATAAATTTTAATATTCATTTCAAATATAGAACAACTGGAATATAAATTCTACATTTTGTACTACATTTGTTTTTGTGTATCTTTATACAGATGTTTTGCTGCAGATCCTCCCTAAAAAAAAGAGAATCAACTGTAAAATTAATTTGCCTGTCTGCTTATTGTCGATTATGCTTTTTTTTTTCTTTTTCCTTTTTTTTTTTTGCAAAATAAAGGAGTATGTGAAAACAAGATAGCGAAGTTTTCATCTGAAATAAACATTCTGATTTCAGTTAAATACTAGACCATAAAAGAAGTAATTTGTATATGTTGAAAGCAAAAACACAGAATAATATCAGCTTTTTTATCTATTTATTATCTTCAGCCACCCAGCCACTCATTCATTTATTTCTTTAAAAATTCAGTGCTTTAACGAATAAAAATGTAGTAATTGATACTACATAATAATAGTAAAAACCCTCTCAATCACTAATTTATGCTATGAATATATGAAACACATGATATATTAGTATTCTTGTGTCGTAATATCTATCTAGTTGAATCAACTTTATAACCCTCACTGTAACGCTAGCGGCTACAGATGTGAGATCACCGTCACAAACCATATCTAAATAATCCTCACTTTTGCTATTATTAATTATTTGGTTAATTTTCTAACTTGATTATCAACAGACTTATAGTCATGCTACTTTTACCTAACTATTAATAAATCGCTAGATTTTTTCTGTTGAACCACCATGTATATCAACAACAACAATGGAAATATGGAAGTTGTTTCAGAACAACAAAGCACCCCATTTGATAAGAACTTGTGCCAAGAAAATCAAAATGAGCAAACTATTGGAAAAAACCGTTTGTTTGCGAGAACAACAATCAGAGGTGAAATTGAGGCTGCTGAGGCTTTGAAAACTGAAGTCGATAGACTCAAATCAGTCTTGTAAATGAGTCGTAATGATGTGGGAATGCAGAGTAAAAAAAAAAAAGAAGAAGAAGACAAGGCTGAAGTAGAGAAGCTCAGGGGTATTTTCCCACAAATGAAGCTTCCTCAACTCAAACTTAAAAGATTTACTATATCTGCATTACCCGATGAGACGTTCTTCGATACAGAAGAACAGTTTGAGAGAGCCCTAAAATTGAAACTATATATGATTTCCTGTCTTGGTTCTAAATTAGAGCTATGGGCTGAAGCCAAGGAGATTATTCGTAGTCGATTTGGCACTGTACAAAGAGTAGCAGAAGCTCAGATCAAATTTTGTAATTTGCATATGTTTCACGATCAAACCATCTCGGAATACCACGAGAGATTTATGAGTTTGGCACACAAAACTACAATAGACTTTGTTAGCCGATACTTTGGAGTTAGGTTCTTTAGTTTCTCAACTGTTGAAATACAAAAGAAAAGTAAATAAGCTTGGTTTGCTACTAATGAATCTAAAGCTAAAATCCGGCAAGTCGCTGAAGTTTTGAAAGTGGCTGACAGTGTTTAGGATGTAGGAGGCAGTTTAGTAATAGGGGCTTAGAGTATCTCTAAGCGAGGTTTTCAAATGCCCTTTTTAAATTTAAAACCCTCGAATTAAAAAAAGGTGTCGCCCAAGCGATCTTTTTGCCTTTTTAAAACAAAAACATTTTTAATTTTGACGGACCGTTTTTCAAAAATGTCAGAACAAATTAACAATGCTGAAGATTTTTCTCATCGTCTAATTCCAAAAGAAGCAAATAATCCTCTGCTATTTGTTGATAAACATTTGTTTCGCTAAAAAGAAGCTTTCTTTTTATTTGTTTTTGATAAATTTAAGTTTATTAATTGTATTAATAGGGTATTTACTCAATAAAAGAAATAGCAAAATTGAGTTATAATCATATATATAAACGTAACTTGATCAGGGAAGGACTAATTCAAAAAATTAAAAAGGGTGATAAAAAGGCCGCTTGCGATCACAACCCTTTTTGTGGCTTTTTTTGAAATAAAAGTGTTTGTATTCTTAATTTAAAAAGGGCAAATTAAAAACCTCGTTTGGAGATGCTCTAAAGAGTCATACAGCCACCAAAAGAAAATATCCGTATAATTCTCATGAGTTTGGTTGTACAAAAAGAAATCAGAAGAGATCGTCTTCCGAAAAGCCGTTTCTTTGTAAAGAAAAAAAACAAAAAAAAACACATGGTATAAATGCCACTCATACCACTGAGAACTGTTTTAGTATCCAGAAAAAGAGTCAGAGAAGTGGCGCTTATTGCTCTGGTACTAGAAAAGAGATCCAAAGAGAATCAGTTCCCTGCGACTACTGTAAAGATACCTGAAGTCCAGGACATAGATATCATAAATACCATGATGACATGGCCAATAAAAGAAGAAGTCAATACAAAACGATCATAACTATAAATAAAGAGGCCAAAGACGCTGAGTCTCGTCCATCTGATCTAGCAGATTTAAGTTACCTAAAAACATGAGTAACACCAAGAGTCTTTTAGCAGGGCTTAATATTACCTTTCTTATCATTATAGAAGGAGCCGAACTATGCGCAAAAGCTGATCCCTGTGCGGATTTAACATTGATAAATAAAATTATATATCATATTAAATTAAATTTGCATAAAGTCAACAGTTCTTCTGGAAATTAATGATTTACAGGAAAGAATAATATAATGGAAAGAATAGATGACACGGATTCTTTAACTGTGAAATGGAATGATCAATTTGACTTTCGAAATAACGGAAGTTGGTAAATACCAAAATTGTGATGTGCATTTGGGGACTGATGTATTGCCTAAACTTGATATTGATATGCTTGGTTTATCCCGTTCTAAATTTGGAGGACAGGCTGAATATAAGAATGAAAAGAAGAGTTTTATCGCGAGTTTATCTTTGATGGCTCTTAATACGAACCTGACAACTCATTATATGGTACTAAAGAGCAACATGATATTTATATGGGTGACATTTCTGAGAAATGCGATAATCCCTATAGGAGCATTTTGTACCATGCCAAAAACTGTTATTGATCTACCAATGACCAAAGATGCTTCGGTATACCTTAGGCAGTATTGTACGCCTTTACAACTACTTCCTGTTCTAGATAAACAAATTGAAGAATGGTTATCAAGTAGAACAATTAGAAAAACTACAGTTAACACTGCATTCAATTCCTCTATTTTATTAGTGCCCAAGAAAGATGACGCGGGTAAAACGGTAGCACGCTGAATATGTTTATATTTACTTGCTATCAATAAGTTCATACCTTCAATATAGTATCATGTACCAATTATCAAATAATTTCTTTGCAAACTTAGTAGGAACGTAGAGTTTACTACTCTGTATTTGGCTAGTGTGTACAGGTACCTCTTAGTAAAGAAGAAGATCAATATAAACCTGTATTCACACATAGAGATAAAGCTTATTATTTTTAAATATTTCTATTTGGTTTATGTACTGTCACTTCCGTATTTTGTAAAATCATGCAAATATTGTTTGGTGACATGCCTTTTGTTCAACCATATGTTGACGATATAATTATTGCTTCGCTTTATATTGGATCTCAGATCAAAAATACTCAACAGATACTTGACAGGTTAACACCCGCAAATTTAGCAATAAATATTAAAAGGTGCGCGTGTTTTCAAGCCTCAGTGTATTTGTTAGGTTATATTGTAGTAGAGGAGGGTGTAGCAGTGGACGTAAGGAATCTCAGAACTTTAGACAAAAATTCTACTTCCTCGTAATTGTAGAGGTGTGTGCTCAATTTGTGGTGTTATAAATTACTTTGCTAAGTGAGTACCTATACTTGCCAAACTGACTGCATTGAGAGATAAAAGTGATGATATAAGAAAATGAGCTGCTCTGAACTCTAAAAACTTCGATGCAATCAAACAGATTCTGCAATTCAGATTGATTTTACTTTTTTTTTTATTATTATCCTAAACTATCTCTCGAACTACACACTGACAGTAGTAAATTTGGTGATACTGCATGTTTACTTCAAACAGATGAAAAAGATCGAACTATATTTATTGACTTTGCTTCCTGTTCGTTGACACCTGCTCAAAGAAGATGGAGTGTATTGAAAAGAGAATTAATGCCGTTATTTTCGGATTAAATAAGCTCGATACCTTTCTTCAAAGACAATTATTTACTTTATTAATAGATTATTTTAGCCTATTATATATTCATAGTCAGAAAAAGGCCAATGATGTGGTTGTCAATTGGATCAATCAATTGCTTACTTATGGTTTTAACATCGCTCATATACCGGTCGCGGAAAATCTTTTGCCGGATAAATTGACACAACTTTACTCTCCTGAGGATAATAACAGTTTGGCTGGAGAGGAAAATTGTAGGTTAAAGAAAATATTAAATAATAATATATTAACTGAATAAAACGTCAATTACAACGTTATATCAAAAGTAAAACCTACTAAATACAGTAGACAAATGCTAGCTGAAAAAGACAAGAGTTCGAACAAAGATAAAAACATTACTTAAAGAAGCATATGAATTTGGCAATTTCGGTGCAGAAGCACTTGTTAAATCACTGGATGAAAAATGAGTACGCTAGCCTAATATTTATACACAGTCAATAGAATTGGTAAAGATGTATAAATCATGTCAGCAGAATAATCTTACTAAAAGAATATATCGTCCCTTGAGTAATGTATCAGCATATTATCCTTTTGATAAGGTAGCCATGGATCTCGTGAGGCATTTTCAAGGAATTACAGGAAACAAGAACTATATACTTGCCTTAACATATATTTGTGATTTTAAAACCTATAAAAAATAAAGAGTCATCCACAGAGGCCAAGAAATTAATGGAATATTTCCAATATTATGGATTCCCCGAATACTTAATTTCTGATAATCGTATAAAGTTTAGAGACTCCTTACAAGAATGCTTAGCAAAAAAAAACAAAGCATACAGAGGCACTAAATCACATCTTGACATACTAGAGGAAACGGACAGATCAAGAACGCAGTTAAAGCAACAGTTGATACATTTTGTAAAATAATAGAAGGTGATACAGTGGAATAGTATAAACTTATACCTACTACCCAACTCGCAATGAATCACAAAATAAATAAGCGAACAAGCTCTTCCCTATTATCATTAATGTATGCAAGGAACTTAAACCCAATGAAATAACATGCTGATGAAGATGCCAATCCCACATCTCTTGATGAAATCCGAAGCCACCGAGGTGAGTGTGTCGATATTGAATACCTTATTAAATATTAAGATTACGGCGAACGCGTTAATGAAGGGTATAAAAGAAAAGTCATATTTGGTGACATTATCATTGATAAATATTTGCAGAAAGTGAGAGAGCATAAACTTCGGGAACTTCAACAGTCAACTACTGTCTTGAAATCAACCAAGAAACCTGTAAAAGAACAAGTGTTCATGCAGTCAAAACGGCGTAAAGTTGGAAGACCGTTAAAAGCTCATAAATGATATACAATAGCTTAGCAATAGCAAAAGATAATTATCAAAAGATAATAAACTTATGAGTACCTAATCTAATTAAATTAGCAAGGCTTTAGTTTACAGCCACTTAAGGATAAAATCAGTAGTGATATCATTCTGTTTATAATTTAAAATTTATGCCGATCCACTAAGTTGAATCTGGTATGGGTGCATGTGATAGTTGATACCACATAGTAATAGTAAATGCTATCTCCAATACTAGGCTATGCTATGACTATATAAAGTACATGATATACTAGTATTATTGTGTCATAATATCTATCAAGCTGAATCGTACCATTACATCTTACTCTAGTATAACCACTAATAAATAAAAACACATTGTATTATATCTTTATTAAGTAGTTCTTGTTGTAAGAAAAGATCACAGATCTTAAACTTTTGAATCGGAGGCATTATTTTTCAATTAAAAAATCAAATCAAAATAAGCACCGTCTATTTACGTGCGAGCAAGCTCAAGTATTTGATTAAACCTACTTTATTTCATTAAAAAAAAATAGGTTTTTTAGCCAAATACTTGGAGTTACTCTTAGTACCTTATATTTTATAAATTTAACCTATATTGAATTTTTAAAAACCCTATATAGGCACTTCATTACATCTTTATTAATAATTACTAATAGGTCTTCAAAAAACATTTCAGATTAGTAAAGATCATTGCAAATATTCACTTAGTTGAATTTGTACGTGCTTTACTATATATATTCTGCAAAAGCTGAAAGTTAAGCGTGGAACCTTATTTGTTAAAAGATTTAAGTGTATCGTATATTCTTTCAATATACCCCTACCGTTTATTTTTTATAATAAACGGAAATAAGGTATCACTTTATTCATGCCTATGGTGCCTGGATAGTAAAAACAGCCCCTTTTTATATATTGTTTGCTACAAAAAAAGAAAAAAAAATCAAAGTGCCAGTAGCTAAAACAGTTAAATTTTTTATTTTTATCGTTATATCGCAACAAAGCATAATTCAGCGCCATTTATATTATTCATTGGATAATATTTTTTTCTAAATCGCAAGAAGACCGAAAAAAAGGTCAATTCTTTATTAAGACTACTAGAACCTTTTCTTAAAATCCAAAACTTTATTAAATTATGATCGCTAATAGAGTCGTTTTATTATTATTATTATTACGAGATAGCCTAAATACCAAATTTATGTAAATTTGGATCAGAATATAGAAATACCGTAACGGTGTCATATAATGCTAGTTTTATAAAAATTACCATTGTATTTGAAGGTTTATTTAAAAATAAAAATAAAAAGCCACTGGAGAGGTTTTTTTCTTAAACCGACCCTTATTGAAAATGTCTGGTATCGCTATTTTCAAAGTTAAATAAGCGACGCTTCAAGCAGTATCTTATCTTTAAGAAAGAAAAAAAGAAAGAATTAATAAGTTAATCATAACCAATCATACATACGTTAATGCATTGTTACAAATTACAACTGTAATCGTAATCGCGCCCCTGAGATGTATGATTGGCTTACCATTTGTGCAATGTGTGAGGCACAAAGAAGTCCGCTTGTGTAACGCCGCTCCCAAAAACAGATATTTCTATATGACTTTTATGGATCAAAACAAAGTGACATATTATTTTATAAAATAACCCCATACTGCTATGATTTTAAATATATTATATCAGAATCCAGATTTAAATATACACAAGTGGTATTAAACATTAATACCCAAATATTTTGTTGGTTCGTATAGCTGGTTTTGTTTTCGTCGACAAACAAGGATGTGTTTAGTAAAAGCATCAATATTATTTTATTTTTTATTGCAGCATTGAGCTGAAGCGATAACAGCTAAATATATGCCTAGTTAAATTAATTAATACTTTTGGATAAAACAAAAGAAAAGTGATATTCGAGGACAAAGTCAGCTTGTAGGGTACTTGAATAACTTTTGAAGGAGAGATGTTTAATTCCAGGATGTATTACAAGCACTATTTCCTTTTTTCGTGCTTTCTTGGTATATTTTACTAAGTGTTAAATACTTTGGGTTATTAGAATACGAGTCAAAATATCCATGATATATATCTATATCTATATATAAATCTCTTGATATTCAGCCTACATGGTGTTTTGAAGACACATAGGATTAAAAATAGACGTATATTTACGCCGTTCTAACAGTGATCTAGTTTATACCCTTTAAAAACATATCGGGTAAAAGTGTCGAATAGGAAATAAATAACCACACTAAAAGCTAAACCTCATGTAAATAAGTTGGTATCATTATTTCTTTGGTCTTGATAATATATTTTATGAAGTAATAAAGATATAGGTCTTGTGGTGCCCCTTGATATCCTGTGGCACTCCATTAGTGAGTATCCGGTTTTTTATAAATCAAAAGAAAAACTTAAAGATGTTATCCAGAATTTTATGGAGATATTGGAATCACTCTATTTACAACTAGTATACTTTTAATATAGATGGTAATACATTATTAGTAAACATCATATAATGGTAGTAATTATAAAATTGTTTTTATGGCTTTATAATATACGCCAAAGGCGATTGATGCAATGGTTTATGTATCAGAGCTAATGACACATAGAAGATGTATCTCACCTCTCTTAAAAAACCCCAAGGGAAAAAAGATAAGACCCGAGTATTAAGTAACTCTTTTAAAGTATGCATACATATATTTGAAGGTGTTTTTTATTGTTTTCATTTCAATTGTTTAGAATGGACCAGTGTAATAACACAATAACATTGTGGAATTCTACATACAAAACAACATAAGCATATATAATACATTTTGTATCATCAACTCCATAAAAATCCAGCGAACCGCAATTTTTCATTTAATTTTTTAGGATGTTTATATACAAGTTTTCATAAAAAGAAGGAATACAAATATTTGGAAATACTGCATACCGTTTTGTCTTGTTTTCGTTTTCGTTTTCGTGACAAAACAATAAATAAAAGAATGAGCTTTAAAAAAAAAA
>VCJA01004720.1:5394-20917 GCA_024139275.1 Backusella macrospora
CAATTATAAAGTATCTTAATGACGATGAAACTATAATATTATGTTTTTATATGCTTAATAATAACATATATGAGTTTATTAATAGTAAACCGTTTGTGATCTATATATACCTTATAAAATAGATAACTGAACAATACTTTTTTTTTTATTTTTTTTTAGATACCGGTGGAGTCAAATATTCATTAATGTCCAAGGCTTTCTTAGATTTACACAAGTTCACTCTAATAATTGTAAACCATTTTAATAAAAGAGATATCATTATTAAACTACAACAAAACCATTCATGGTATGAACACATGGAGAAGATGGAAGAGAATCATTCTGATATAAATACAAAAATGCAATTACTGGAAGGTGCGACATTTGACGATGAATGTATTCCGTGTATTACAAACCCTGCAGCTTTGTTAAAAAGCTTTCGGTACATCTCGACTGACTTTAAGTTCTCCAATTATTTGAACCCCATATATTCCTCATGCGAGTAAAAAATACCCATATATTGAAGAACTAGGACTTGAATTTGGATTTTTAGATAACACAGATGAGGATATGGGGTGAAAACGAGATAAGTCATGCTAAAGACTCGCAGGGAAGTGATGAAATCACATGTAAAGAATTTAGGACCATGATTAAAAACTTTACCATTGTATTTCGAGATCCTGAGGAATCAGGAAAATAAGTTAAAAAACAAAACAAAGTGTTTTTTTTTATTTAAAATAACTTGGACTCAGCCAGTATGACATTTCAACCATAGTTGGTATGAAGCGTACAACTGCACAGAATACGATCAATAGAGTAGCTTCTACTCGCATTAGTTTAACAGGAAAAATCACAGGTAGACCTTTTACCTTTGACGAGTATACAAAGAATCACTTGAGACGAGTAATCAGAAGTGATCCTTTCCAGACGATTGAGAGTTAGGATGTTTTCTCGCTCAACTGTGAAGACATGTACCAAGAAATTAGGCTTCAAATACTATTTACTTGCAAGTAAGCCCAAGATTTCTGAAGTACAACAAAACAGGTGACTTGAATTGACCAAAATGCACGTAAAGTGGACTGATGACCAGTGGAGAGAGGTAATCTGGTCTGATGGATCAGGATTCCGCGTATTAGGCAATAATGGCAAGCCAAAAATTTTAAGGAGACAACGATTTATTTTTTATTTATTTTGCCATAGACCATATTTCAACTGGAGTATTACTTTTGATATTCTCATTACTTTTACAAAGAGACAAGTTAGAATACATGACGGTTTGTCGACAATAGCATTACATCATTCACCATCGCTGTTTATTTCGCGTCATTTATATTCATCGGCAGCAACAACTACTTGATATGATCGAAAAAGTCGAAGGAGATCCCATCTTGGGTACTAAAGTGGAACGAATGAGACTATATTCGAATCTTTATTCGTATTATGATAAGATGAGGCTTTTTAAACTTTTCCCAAATCTATGCAGTTTCGCTATGGTAAGTACAGAAAGTGCTTCTCCTCATATCAGTTCAATTATACCGAAGCGGAGTCATCCGTGGTGTGAAAATATCGAGACGATGGTTGAAAAACAATCAGATTTCAACACAAAAACCCTTTTATATTCTGGCTCATGTGAAAAATTAACATTTATTTCAGTACCCGGGTACTGTTTTGAGCCTGCGCATAGTTTCATAAAGGCATTACCAAATGCACAGACTTTGAAGACATTACACTTAGATCAATATCAAATATCTTTTCAAGATCTTGAATTGCTACACGAGAGCATACCCCTCCTTAACTCACTTTTAATACAGCATATGAACTCTGATCTTGTACCGATACTTCATAATATCAAGCCTGCAACTTTGTCGAAGAGCTTTCGGTGGATGTACTGTGATTTTTATCTCCATGACGACACTAATCCACATCTTCCTTATATTATTCAAAAATACACAGACCTAGAAGAACTTGCACTTGAACTTAATATACCTAGGAATAGATATGATAATAATAACAGTGATTTAGTGGTGCACCATAAGAAAATGGTTAGAACCTATATGAATATATTTAGACCTCGATTAAAAACCCTATCGCTATCAGTACCTTCCTTTGGGCAATTATACTCGACATCGTTTGATTACAATTTATTGGATGCCTGTGACTGTCAGATTAAAACATTGAATGTAGAAAATGGAACAACTATTGGCACAATCGAACAGTTAGCACAGACTACTCAAGTACAATATATTCAATCACTTAGCATTGATATAGAGGTCGATGACGATGAACGGTCTCGTTTGATGGAATCTATCAGACATTTTACAACGCTAAAAGAGTTGATATTACGCTTTCAAAATCGCTATCGCAAAAATAAAAGACAATGACTGAATCTGACAAATATATTAGTAGTCTTGCGTGAAATTCAACTGGAGACTCTTGAACTATGCAATTTAGAAGTGATATTTGATACAAGAATTTTAATTCAAGCATATTATTCACTAAAATATCTCATTTGTTCCAACGTTATTTTCGGAGTAGACACTGATGCATTTATGTCGCAACCATTTTCAAATCTAAAATATTTAACATTAGATAACTGCCTCCCGAAGAACGGAATGTTTATGTTGTCAGAGGCGAACCTTTCCTATCTTAAAATTTCTAACAGATTGGTAGATAGTGATACTAAGGCTTTGATCATTACGCTTGATAATAGCCAACCACTTGTTTATACTGTGATTAGAGAATCCGTTTCAATTAAATCTGATATAGACAATATAGAAAACGATGGATCTTATTTTCCTATATTCTTTTCCGATCAATACGCTAATTTAATGTGTGTTTCGTCTTTGAAAGTTGTATGTAGATCGGTGTATGATGTCTCTTTCTTGAATGGTAAATAGTATAGCGTATTTTACGAGTAGATTTATATCTGAGGAGAAAAGAAAAAACAAAGCAAAATAAAACAATTATCTTGTACACATATTGTATGACGATTGTATATAATTCTTTATTAAAGACTGGAAGTAAAATCACTGCTATTTATAATAATAAATTTTATTATCTAAGTTAAGAGGTACTAAATCATTTATTATATGTGAAAATGGAATATAGTTGCCTTCTATGGACTTGGTTAGATTTTTCCCATCTATATGCTTCACGAATGACTAAACATCTTGCTATTTCCAAAAACAAAAAATAAGTTTGAGTTAGAGGTTGCAAATGTGCTATGTTATCACATGGAAAATTAAAGTAATTAAACTATACTCCACTAAATGAACAGAAAGTTGATGTCTTTTTCCAGTAAAATGTATTTTATTTTGTGAACTAGATAGTATAAAAACATTTTAAAGCATAGAGCCAAAACTGAAAGCCCTTCCTTTTTTTAACTGCTATAATAAAAATAAAGAAAATAAAAAAAATAACGTGGAAGAATTCTTAAAATAAATCAATAATAGGTTTTGTTTTATCATTTTTTAGTTATTAGTAACTAAGTATTATTAAAGTATATAATAAGAACTAAAGTGAAATCACCATAAGATATCATAAGAGTGGGTTTCAGTCGATATATTAAGAGTATATAGCTTTTTGTAGGAGAAGTAGACCCAAGTAGGTAATAGTCATATAAAGTCATTGATGACATATATGAGCCATACTCTAAAATATTTTCACTAAGAAAATGTTGAAAAACAATTGAAAAAAACAACAGAAGTATATTTTGAAGCAAACCGACACTCTAGGAAATGTGGCAAGATTGTGGCAGGTTTTTTGAGGGCTTTGAGACTATGGACCAATAGACTCTCTCAATTTTGAAAAAACCTGCCAGAATCCTGCCGCATTTCCTAGAGTGCGAAACCATTTGTGAGAAAATAGGGGATCTTATTTGTCTTACTATAGCAAAGAACTTACAGCAAGCTACTTTCTTTTTAGCACAATACCCAGAATACAGTAAATTCAAATAAAGGGGTATCTGGAGTTTATAAATAACCCTGTTAGAGAAATAAAACGTTCTAACATCAGAAAACTCTTTTTTAAGATGTAACCACCAAGAAATGAATGATGAAAAGGTAAGAGTGTATAAAAAATCAATTAAAATCAATAAACCAAGAAGAGAAAAACACATATGGAACTCGGGAGAACAAGTGGAAACAACAGTATATCCAGTGGCAATTCGGGAAGTATGTAGTAAAAAACAAGAAAAAATATGAACATGATAGAGAGATATATTCTCTGGCAGAGCTTTTTCAGTAGTCCAAACCTTTTTAGAGTAGTAAGTAGTAACTCAGTAGTGACATAAAAGCAGCTTATTTATATAATATAGTTTTTTATGTAGATAATAATGCACCAAAAACAGCGATTATATGTATGTATAATAACAGACCTGTAGATTCCATAAGCAGTAGGATAAGCCAGTGTGCAGAATAGTCAGTGTATGTCAAGTCAGCGATACTTTATAAATAAGAGTTGAAGTAGAGAAGATGTGAGTTTTAGAAATCAAACTTGTAGCCAATTAAATGTCTTTTTCTTTTAAGCGTAAAAAAAAAGCTTTATTCAGTGATAATGAAATAATGATACGTGCTATACATTACAATATAAAAATATTTTGATATCAGGTTTATAGTGTTTTTATTTCAATAGAAAACAGTTTAAACGTAATATGTTTTTGTAAAAACCAACATTAATTATCAAAAATGCAGTTTTTTAAAGAATGTTTTAAATAGAGTATTCCTATTCCTATTCATGTACTGTCATAGTGTTTTTGCTTTTAAATCGAGATATTTTTGAGCTCTTTTTATCCCATGTAAATCAGCAATTTTAAAGTGATTTAACGCTTTTTCTTGATTATTGTCAGTGCCCTGTCCCTCTTTATGCATAAGACCAATATAGTAGTGTGCTTCTCCATAGATGACACTTTCAAAAACCATCGAGTACTTTTTTTGCCTCTTTGTCGATAGATCATACTCGGTGTCATCTTCCACTTCAACAAATACATATGTACTATCATCTCTTAGTTCTTCCACTATTACTCGATTGAACCATTCAAATGCAGTACCAAAATCTTTTTCTACTCCTTTTCCATAATAATAGAGTAGTGCTATATTGTAATAAGCACCTTTATTTTCTCTGTCTCCAGATTGTCTGTAGTAATTAAATGCCATTATATAGTTATTTTCGATCCCATCACCATATTCATAGAGTAGACCAATACCTCTGAGAGCGTAACTTTTACCACCGTTATCTTCATCCACATTTTTATAACATTCAAAAGCTTTTGAAAAATTTTGAACTTCATTATTAATAGAATGATACATTTCTTCAAGTGAAATCATTCCATTCTGGTCACTTGAAGCTTGATCAAATAGACTAATTGCCACCTCGCAGTCAGTCTCTACACCCAAATCCTGGGAATACATTATTCCCAATTGAATTTTAGCATCACTACCTCCTTGATCAGCAGCAACTTTATAGTATCGAAGCGCGAAGGTGTAGTCTTTTTCAACACTTCGACCGTAATAGTATGCATTTCCCAAGTTATAGTTAGCAGAAGTATTACCCTGGTTTGCTGCTTTGGTATACCATTCAGTGGATATTGCATCGTTTTGTTCTACATCATCGCCGTTTTCATAAATTATTCCCAATGTATTTTGAGCGACATTATTTCCTTGGTCAGCAGCAGCTTTATAGTAATATGAGGCTTTTGAATAATCCCGCTTAGTGCCTAATCCTTTGTCATATATCCAACCAATATTGTATGCTACTCCAGTATTATTTGGGTTTTTATTATACCATTCCAATGCCTTTCCAAAAACTATCGCTTCAATGGTGTTATCACCATTAAAATAATTTATGAATAGCTGGCTATCTGAAAAACCAGCAATTAGAGCATTTGTAAGGTAATATTGAGTTTTTGATGTATCATTTATACGTTTGGAATCGATAAAGTATAGCATTCCCAGATAATAACTGCTGTGCATATAATAATCATTAACTCCTGTTTATTTGTGTGTATTAGTCCGATATACCACTTGCTATTTATATTTTTACTCCTACCTGGCAATTCTTTTTCTATGATCATTCGAAATAGACTAGATGCCTTTTCAGGATCAGGTTGGATAATCACGTGTGTCTGGTCTACTTGGGGATCACTCGAGCTTGAATAAACACCATGGTAGTATATTGATCCTAGCTCGTAAATATCTTCAACTGAGAGTTGCGCTAATAATGCTTCTGGCTTATGTAAATTTGCGGCTGAAAGCTGCTGTACTGGTTCTTCTAATTTAAGGTTATTTTTAGCTAAATATTGTTCTGCTATTATTTCTAACATTTCTAATTTCTTTAAATAAATATCTTTCATTGAAATGTCTATGCTTTCATATTTGATGGTTATAAATTCTTTAGCTCTATTATCACCATGTGCTGTAGTTGATTTGTAAAAACAGTTCCATGCTATTATATAATTAACAACAGTACCATAACCGTGATAATACATAGATCCAAGTTGATAGTAGACTGATCCCAGAAATAAGTTACCTCGATTATTGATAGATTTGCCACGTATAACAAACTTATAAAGAAGAATAAGCTTTCGATAGTAGAAAATATTAGCGTTATATTCTTCGTCGTAATGAGTGGACAGCCATTTTTCAGCATCCTTATTGCCTTGCGAAGCCGATACGGAATACCATTTGAGGGCCTCTAAATTATTTTGTAGTATAAGTGTACTTTTTTCATGTAATTTTCCTAGAGCAAATTGGGCATTTATATTTCCTTTATTTACTGCTCTTTTATAATAATAATAGGCTTTTTCAATATTGGTCTCTATTCCTTCACCATCATGGTAAATAACACCGAGTTGATATAAAGCTTTATTGTTATTCAATTTACCGGATCTTTCGTATAATTCAATTGCTGCAGAATAATCTTGATTAACTCCCAGACCTATTTCGCATAATCTACCCAGTCGATAAAACGTATCTTTATGAGAACTATTAGCTGCTTTGGAGTACCATTTTTCTGCCTGGACCATGTCTGAATTCCCACCATTGTTTTCATAGATAAGTCCAAGTCGATATTGTAAGTCAAAGTTTCCGTTTTCTGCTACATGTTTCCACATGAGAAAATAGGATGTATAGTCAAAACACAGTTTTTTAAGATCGATGCTGAGTTGTTTTTTATTAGCTTCCCAAATATTTTCAGTCGTTACATCAATCGCAATCTGAGCAGGCTGATATCCTTGACGTGCAGCCAAGCTATAAAACTCAAATGACTTCGAATAATCTTGTTTCCCTTTTTTTCCAAAGTGATAAAGCTGAGCTAATTTGAATAAAGCCCTTTCATGTTCTTTATCTGCTGCAAGTTGGTATAATCTAATACTTTCTTGATGTATTTTTTCTAGTTTGGGATTTTTTTCAAATAGCAGTGCTAGTTGATACGAAGCTTCTATGAATCCATCATTTGACGACATCTCTAGCCATTTAATTGCTTCTTGAAAACTGTATATTGATGATTCGTTTTTTAGCACCATATTTCCAAGTTTGTATTGGCTGATGATGTTTCCAGATTCAGCTGATACTTGAAACATTTGTCTGATTGATTTGAGCATTTTATTTTGAGAATCGTTTTCGAAAAAGTTTAGAACTTTGTAGGCTTTCTTGTGCCCTTTATCAGAGACTTCATTAAATAAGCAAAAAGCGTTTTGGTAATTTTGGGAAATACCATAACCATCCAAGTACATGCAGGCTAATTTGTATGTCGCATCGATATTGCCAATTGTAGACGCCTTTTTGTAGCATTCTAAAGCTCTTGAAAGATCATTCCTCTCTTCATATATAGCCGCTAGTCTGTACTGAGCTTCATGAACACCCTTTTCAGCTGCTATTTTGTACCATGTTTCTTTTAATGTATCGTTTATCTGAATTTCAACAATAAATGAAGCATATGTAAATGAAGTATGGCTGCTATAATAATATCCCAAGTTATATTCTAAACTATCTATTCCATTTTCACAGACTAATTTAAACATAACAGCTGTTTTATTATAATCGACGCCATAGCTATTGTGATAATTGATAGGGACATTAAATATGTTGGTGGATTTGTCATAGCCAAGACTACTTGATTCTCTGAATAGATAATAAGCCTGTATAAAATCCTGACTAACACCTTGTCCGTCAAGATATATTATAGCCAACTTGTATTTAGCTTTTGGGCTACCTTGTTTAGCGGCCATTTCATAGTATTTGAATACTTTTTTTTTTATTATGAAATAGGCTTTCGTCATCGTTGTAAAAGCTTGCTAGTTTCAACTGAGCATCCAAGCTACCTAGCTGAGCTGCTTTTTCGAATAGATTCAAAGCTAACTCGAAGCTACTATTCACACCATTTCCATGTTCATACATCAAGGCTAATCTGTGTACTGCTTGTGGATTTTTTTGTCTAGAAGAGATATTAAACCATTTGAGTGCATCAGATATATCCTGGCGTAAGCCTTAACCGTGTACCCTTAGTACTCCAAGCTGACATTGCGCATCGCTATTTTTCTTGTCTGAGGCAAAAGTATACCACTTACTGGCCTCTAATGGATCTTTTCTTACACCAAACCCATTATGGTACATCGATCCGAGCTTATATTGAGCTATGACATCTCCATTTTTGGCTGCTTTATCGTACCAGATACTAGATTTATGATAGTTTTGTTCAACACAGTCACCATCTTTATACATTTTGGCAAGGATACATTGAACACTAGCTAATCCAGACTTGGCAGAGTTTTTCATCCATTTAAGAGCAATATCTTTATTTTGAACAAATTCATCTCCTTTGTAGTACTTCATACCGATTTCAAACATTGCATGTCCATCTCCTTTCATGGCATCCTTAGCAAGAATTTTAAGTTTTTCTAGATTAGCTAGTTCAGTAAGGTTCGAAATATCTGAACGAAGTCTTAAGCATAGACCCTTTTTGGAATACACTTTTGGAGATTTTTTCTCTAAGTGTAAATTATTCTCAGTAACGGGTAAACTTTCGTTATTATAGAGTAATTCCAAGCTGTTTTGAGCGGCAGTGCTACCCTCCATAATTGCTTTTCTATACCACTGTATTGCTTTTTTGCGATCTTGCTCATTTGTTTCGCTTTTTCGAAATATTTTAGCAAGCGAGAGTATTGTATTTATATTACGATTCTCGGCAGCTTTGGTGTATAAATAAACCGCCTTTGAGTGATTTATATCGGTACCAAGACCCTTTAGATACAAAAATGCAAGGCCATTCTGGGCATAGGTATGATCTTTCTCCGTAGATTTAGTATACCATATAAAAGCTTCACGATAGTTCCACTTCATTCTAGGACTATGATGGTATATATGTCCTAGGTTATATTCTGCATCAGCATCTCCTTTTTTGGCTGCTAGTTTATAGAATTCAATCGCACGACTCTTGGTTTTTCTGATACCATAGCCATGCTGATAGAGAAACCCCAGTTTCAAATAATCATCTTGCTTGTCTTCTTTATCGTCGTCATCTATTTGTTCTCGGAAATCTGCTAAAATTCTTGCAAAGTAGTCTTTTATTTTGGTCAATTCAGACTCCAGCTGTTGTACTCTGTACTCGTTTAATATTCTGATATTGTTCTCTTTTTTAAAGTCAGCATTGACCCATTTTGCTTCTTTAGAATCTCGCTGCCCGCGGCAGTGCATGCTCTGTTCAGCATGATAGAGATTGTGAATACGTGTAAGGGCTTTAGGATATCCCTGGAGAGCTGATTTGAAGTACCAATCATAAGCAGTGAATTCACTTTTTTCAACGCCTTGCCCAAGAGCATACAAATCACCAAGTCTAAACTGTGCCTCCATATTTCTCTGTTCTGCAGATAGCATAAACCAATGAAAAACTTGTTCGCTGTTGCCATTTAGATTTGAAGTAGAGTAATAGATTTTACCTAATAACTAACTGAGTATACAATATAAATATAGTCAAATGTCAAATGTCAAATCCATACCAATATCAAGCTGCGCAAAAGAATTTCCTTCCTCAGTTTTTTTAAGAATCTCGAGATCAAGACCAGGTAGGTCAACTAAATTTAATAGAGACAGGTCATTAGCGACGCTTCGCTTCATGTCATGTCATGTCATGTCAAGTTAACATTAACTCATTCGTATACCTTTTGATTTTTCCAAGTCCATCCTTAGAGCAACTCTAGCGGACTGACGAAAATCGGAAAAAAAAAAAGGAGAGACTGATTTTCGTCAGTCGATCGTCGGTCCGCTAGAATTTTTCTGACTGACGAAATTAGGAAAATCCCGGTTTTCGTCAGCCCGCTAGAGATGCTCTCAAAGAAAAATAAAAGAGAAAAACCAAGGCAAACCAAGGCTTAGCTTTTTATTAATTTATTTTTAGAATTCAAAGGTGTGATACACAATAACCATTTATTTATCATGCTGTTGTAATACCAGTGAGTCTTTAAAAATACAAAAAAAAAAAGCGTTTTCAAATCAAAACAATTTCTAGAATAGTTTTTTTGGTTTAATTAAAGGTCATTTGGCTCACCAAGTATATTAAGAACAAAGGTAGTCATTATGTATTAATTGTTCTAAGAGGATTCAACAAATATTAAAGCTCAAATAGCCTAATTATAAAACCATTATATTATATCTGTAACAAAATAAGTGAATGGTCAATAGGTTTATTAGAATATATAAGATAGAAGTAGTAAAATAAATTTATCGATTTTCTTACGGGATGCAACAAAAATTTCTTAAGGGATGTCCCTTACCCGATCCATTTCTAAGTTTTAATAAATTAAGCAACTGATATCTCATAACAAGCCACTTTATAGTTTTTAAAAGAAAAGGAAATAACAACTTATTAGATATTTTCCTTCTTCCAATATGTTTAAGTAAAATAACGATATAAAGATAAAAAAAACTATTAAAATGAGTTTCAGTAACGACATCGATCTTTTTGAAGTTCCTTCTCCACCTCCTGTTCTTCCTACAAACTCCACCAAAGAGATTACTAGAACTACCTTAGTAGTGTATGCTTTGTGTTGTATTCAATCAAATCAAAATAAAGAAAGATCAATTCATTGTTTGAGTCTGATAAATATATGTCTTCTTTATTTTGACTTGATTGAATATACCACATTGTAAGTGGTTGTAACGATACTAATTAGAAAATCCGCTAGTAAGTATCCAGGTACGCTTATATATTACATAATTATTCTATTATATATCATATATCATATAAGCTTAGATATAGCCTCTTACAAATGACGTACCCTGTAGTGCAAAGATTTTATTTTAGAATCAAGATAGCCTGGAACAGATGGAGCCAATTCTCGAAATATAAATCAATTGAAAACAATAGAGAAGGCGTAAATATAGTTATGATCGATTCGAGCTAAAATGATACTGATGAAGGAGATGATAGCATAACTATTATTGACTAATAAAAAACAAATCGATTTTTTCTTAAGGGATGTAAGTGGAGATAATATATTGAAATTGTGAGTTTTTATAAGATGCAGGTTTATGTGGCTTGTTATGGGATGTCAGTTGCTTAATTTATTAAAACTCAGAAATGGATCGGGTAAGAGACATCCCCTAAGAAATTTTTGTTGCATCCCGTAAGAGATCTGATTATTATATGCAAATATAATAATAAGTAATTTTTATTGTGGGTTTTATTTATTAATAGCGATATAAACTTGTATGAATAATGTATAAATATAGATAGAGGTTCATCAGATAGTATAGAGAAATCTGTTTCCACTGAATAATGTAAGAGTATCTGAAGTAAAATAGATAGAGAACCATATGTGGGAAAGGAGAGGCATTATTTGTTAAAATACACATATACAATGACTCATATAACTTCCCTTTCCTATAATAACGTTACCTAGAACGTAGTAGAGACCGATAAAATGTTATTTGGGACTCGTAAAGAACCTAGATAGAAGAATGAAATACTCTTATATCAGAAAGTTTTTCTGTAAAGCTTAACTACCGATGAGTCGTTGAAAACAATAGATGGGTCTCTGGAACCCAATAAAAATCAAGTAACCTAAAATAGAACAGCACATATAGAGTCTTGGAAAACATTTACAAGTAACAATAAAGTGGTAGGCGTTGCAACGAACCAGTGATAGTGCGTAACTATATAGTGGAAAAAGATATATTATAAACATGGTAGAGAAAGATAGTCCACGTTAGAGTTTTTTCATTAGATAAACAGCCATTTAAGAGTAGCAAGTAATAAGCAAGTTGTGACAAAAACACTTTTTTTTTTCTAAAAGAGTCATACTTGTACAGTTAGCTGTATAAAAGGCAGACCACTCAACTCGTTGCATATCACACTCAAAATACCTTTTATGGTTTATAATATAAACAAAGTAGATAATGCTAATACTCTTATCGCTAATATTTATTCTGACTAGAGATATGTCCTCATTATTTACACCTGGCGCACTCAAATAAACAATGATTTCAAAAACATTGTTGGAAAAACAAAAGATACACTTTCCTTAACTTTTGCTTTTATTTCCGTACCACTTTCTTATAAACCACTTTAAAACAAATGATTTATATTAAGATAAAACCCAAGTAAAATACCTAATATTGAAATAATCATCCTTTTTAAAAAGCTTATGATAGGTAAGTAAACGTTGCGTATTATTTATTCATTTTATTAAATTTTGACAACTTGTACTAGTATTTACAAACGAAGAGAGAGAGAGAGAGAGAGAGAGAGAGAGAGAGAGAGAGAGAGAGAGAGAGAGAGAGAGAGAGAGAATACTTAGGTTATAGTTAACCAAGGTAGCTTTTAAAAAAGAGATTGCTTATTTCTCTAATTATTAAAACATTATTTTTTTTTTAAAACTAGTTATTTTATTAATAGTTTGAATTCCTTATAATTAGACCCCATCCAAAAGGATATCATGATATGGCCTAATATGAAAATAATTTCTTAATAAAATACAAATAGTGAGTGAAAGGCAAGGAATAGTAGAAACAAGTACATACAGTGGTAAAACCAACGGGTGGGTCAAACCAAAAATTGCAAAAAGTTATCTATGTCTATATCAAGGTATCTAAGAAGAGCTATCAGGATGGTAATAAAACAGTAGAAGTTGTGGATCAATCAAGCAGATTTCATCAGTGAAATTGATGTCTGCTTATAGCGTATAGAAAGTTTATTTAGGAGCAACAGATAGTATTTTCAGCTTATAGTTGTATATAGCGGAGCCATTATTTCAAATAATAATTTTTTTAATGAGGAATTATATAATATATACAATTGCAGGTATATATATGTCAGACTTGCATTTATCCTCATACCTTTCTTTCTCTTTTTTCACTTCTCCCTCTCTCTCTCTCTCTATATACACCCACGCTTACAAAATACATTCTATTTCCAAGTATTCAAGGTAATAAATTCATACACCGACTTACACACTATCGTTAAAATCGGAACATCTGCTGAGCTGTCATAAGGTTTGGAAGGGATATAAGGATGGCTGGATTTATCATTTTCTGTATCATATATACTAGACTGAAAAAATATGCTTTTTTTAGCCATAGTATACAAACGTTGTTGATTATTATTAAGTGTAACCAACAATGCATAAAGATTTCTGTTTCCATAAAGGTTTGCAATTTCAAGATACGACAGACACAAATTTGGAAACATCAGTGATCTTCCTTGTAAAGTACAGTGTCGCAATTTTAGACGTCTCAAATTCGGAAATGATTGAGATAACACGATATCGGTGTTTTGATTAAAAGTGACCCTGATAAGAGTGAGTTCTTTAAGCGAAGGATACACACGCGTTGAATTTGTATCATCAAATTCCATTACTAAACTGTGTAGTCGGAGAGTCTTTAATTCTATTTCATCCAAGACGTCTAATAGGCCAGTTAGACGTAATTGAAATCTACCTTTTGACTGGGAAGAGGAAGAAAAATGTAGTTCTAGCTCCTTTAACATCGTAAAGCGTCTGAGCCATACAAAGGAGATAGAGTCGCTATTTCTATAAATTATTCTATTTACCGTAAGTGATTGAATATACTTTATTTGTGTTGTGTTTGCCAATTTCTCAAGTAGAGAAGAATTGAAGCTAGAAATCAAATCTAATTTTTTAATATGGCAGCCACATTCATCCAGTATGTCAAAGTTAAATAATTTAGTGAAGTTGTCGCGTTTCATATCATTTATTGATAAAGTCGTAAGTCGGGATGCGAGTGTCTTCAAGTGCGATGTAATTATTGCTCTGTGTTCTACTATTGATTCATGATCTTCCTCCAGATTCCAAATAATTGCATTATTTTCCACTTCCATTTCTTCAAGGTGTGTATATTTTTGACTAAAATATTGAGAGTATTCAATATAATCCGCAATGGTACTGTAATACATATCGTTACTATGAAAGATACTCATTGAAGTAGCAGGTTCGATATCATAAGGAAAATAGGTAGATTCAAATTCACCATCTCTAATAAAAAGCGAGCTAAGAGAGGGTACTATGGTATGTAATTCATCCAAGCTATCAAAATCGAGGACATAACGTCTCAGTTCTAATTTCTTCAAAGCGGGTGTGTGGCATAATGCGCCAAAAAAGTCATCCAGATAGCTCCAATCTTCTTGTGCTGCCACTGCAATGTGTGTCAAGTTTTTGCATGTGCCGGAATATATAAGAGGTTTTGTAAATTTATCAGACATAGCCTCTACAATCTTCTCGATACTATCACACCAAGGATGGCTTCGTTGGGGTGAAACGGATTCTATATCAGCGGAAGAATCATGGTAATTCATTAACGTGAACTCGCGTAGATTTGGAAAGAATTCCATGAAGATCGCCTCATCATAATCCGAACCGATTTCCAAGTACATAATGAGTCGTTGAACTTTTTGACCTAGAATGGGATCTCTTTTTATTTTTTCGATCAGCTGATTTAGTTTTTGCTGGCGATGAATGTAGACGACGCGGAATAAAGTATGGTTTTGAATGAGGTCGTACCATTGTCGACAAACAGTCATGCATTCCAACTGATCTCTTTGTATAAGTAAAGAAAAAATCAAAAATAGCACATCAGTTGGCAGATGAGCCATAGTAAAAAATAATGAATGAATAAATAAATAAGATAAAAGAGATACAAACTGAAAGCGTCAAAAGGGAGCTGACCTGTTTTTTTTTTTAAAAAAAAATGTGACACACAAAAAATCTGGTCTACTTACTTTTCCACACCTTGCTCTCTCTCCGCCATTTCGGACGCTTTCTTCCATCTCGAATTTCCTTCCTCTCTCGATTCTATTATCCCCACCTTCTGCAACAGTCATCAACCGCATTCTTCGAGGAGTTTGGCGAGCTCATTGACGCTCTATTTTTGATAATTGTCCATTTATTGCTGACACGACTCTGGCCTCCACTTGACGTTTGCTTCAGTCCTTCCTTGGAGAAGTTCTGTTCTCCCCGAAACAAGCTCCATTCCCGCTTCCTCATCTTCCGACCTTCACATGATATAGCTTTCTACAAAAAAAAAAAAAAAAAAAAAAC